>JARCFY010000004.1:55843394-55905894 GCA_029233225.1 Lepidodactylus listeri
CTGGGGTAAGTGCATCTGCCAGCTCTTTTCCTTCTCTCTCTCTCCCCCTCCCCCTTTCTTTCTTTTTTCTGTCTGTCTGTCTGTCTGTCTCTCTCTCTGTCCCCATCCAGCAGAGGTCTATCAGTGGCTATTATTAGCCACAAGGTCTAAATGGAACACTTTGTCTGGGGCAGTGATGCTCTGCATTCTTGGTGCTTGGGGGGCAACAGTGGGAGGGCTTCTGGAGTTCTGGCCCCGCTGCTGGACCTCCTGAGGGCACCTGGTATTTTTGGCCACTGTTGTGACACAGAGTGTTGTACTGGATGGGCTGTTGGCCCGATCCACTGTGGCTTCTCTCCTGTTCTTATGATATGAAAATCATATTTAGCACTTGTGTAGCACTTAGTGCTTCATATTCTGCCGAGATGAGGAAGGATTCAGTAGGGCCATTGGTCAGTGATAGAGCATCTGCTTGACATGCAGGAGGTATCAGCCTCTTCAGCTAAAAAAGGATCAGGTAATAGGTGATATTAAAGATCTCAGCCTGAGACCCTGGAGAGCCACTACCAGTCTGAGTAGTCAATACTGACCTTGATGGACCAATGGCCTGATTCAGTATTAGGAAACTTCATGAGTTCATGTGGAAGCAACATCACAGGATGTGACTTCACAAAATGATGTCACTTCCTTTCTCCTGGCTCCACCCCCAAAGTCTCCTGGCTCCACCCCCAAAGTCCCCAGATATTTCCCAAGTTGGACTTGGCAGCCCTAAGCTGATAGAAATCAGCTCCCCTGGAGAAAATGACTGCTTTGGAGGGTGGACTCTATGGCTTTGTACCATACTGAGGCCCCTCCCCTCCCCAAACCGCACCCTCTCCTGGCTCCACCCCCAAAGTCTCCAGGTATTTTCCAACCCAGACCTGGCAACCCTAATGCACCACAGTTTTACCGAGCCAAGCCATCGCCCTGCTGTGCCTGCCAGCAGCCTCGCCTCTTGCCTCTTTCTGTCTCTCTCTCATTGCTTTGGAAAAACTTTTACTCTCTTGTTGCTCCTGACACAGCCTGGTGTGTGTGCAGGGGTGTCTCCCAACTTATTTAAATGTCCCCTGAAGTAAAAAAAAAAATCCTGGCTATAGCCTTGATGGCAGCATAGCTAGGACTGAAGTACTACTGTGGAATGTCAGTGGGTTTTGTGACTCGCCCCCCCCCCCCTTGGAGATTAGACCCCCTATGGCATATTTCAACTCTTCAGTTTTACAGTGTCTTGCTGTGTACCAGCACAAACTTATGCAAGAAATTCAAGCTCAAAATTTCATGGCTGTGTGGAACTAGTTGTATATTGTTTTAGATACTGGTCAGATAGATACTAGTTAGGGAGGGGTTGAAGCACTGAGGAAGTGCCTCCATTTTGCATGCAGAAGGTTCCGGGGTCAATCCCTGACATCTCCAGTTAAAAACAACCAGTCATTGGGTGATGTGAAAGACCTGTACTTGAGACCCTGGAGAGTCACTGCCAATCTGAATAGACAGTACTGACCTTGATGGGTTGATGTTCTGATTTAATATGAGGCAGTTTCATGTGTGTTTGTTTCAGTGTTCCAAATACTTGTTTATTGGGCTAAATTTGAATTAATTCAACATGCCCCATATTATGTTATCAGAACAGTGAACAGGAGTGAATTCATATGGACTGACACTTCTGTTTATTATTTTACTACATTTACAGTGCAATCCTGAACAGAGTTAAACCCGTCTTAAGCCCAGAGAGGTCAATTGATTTAGAAGGGTGTAACTCTGCTTAGTATTGCACTGTGACTCAGCTGGCTATCAAGAGACCTAAGGATGATGTGGGGGTTTCACCTTGTACAATAAATCCTAAAATTGCCAGCTCTGGCTTAGGGAATTCTTAGAGATTTGGGGAACATGCCTGGCAAAGGCAGAATTTAGAGAGGGGAGGGAGCTGAGTGGGGATGTAATGCCTTGTAGTCTATCCTCTGGCCAAAGACATACTGGTATTCTGCCACGCCTCCGCGGCGCAACAGAACAAGGCAGGGGGAATTGCCCCCACTGCATGGCGTTTGCACGCCGCTGCAAGGAAGCTGCCCGCAGTGTCCAGACTGCGGGCGGCTTCCAGCGTCGTCATCTGAACGCCGTGCGGCTCCCCCAGCCCACGTTCACACCCGCTGGAAGCAGGTGGAACGCACGCTGCAGCAGCCGGGACACCACTTTTAAGTGGTGCCCGGCTGCTGTGGGAGGAGCGCAGCGCTGGACGCGTTGCATCCGGGCTGCCTCCTCCGGGCAGATGTGGCAGTCTGGACTGCCGCTCTGCTTCTGCTTTTAAAGTGGAGGCAGAGCGGGCCAGACTGCCAGTCTGTCCTCAGCCTCTGAATCTGCCATTTCCTCTGGGAGAAGTGGAAGTAAGCTATAATTCTGGGAGAACCTGAGGCCCACCTGAAGGTTTGCAACCCTACCTCAAAACCTTCTCTTGCTCTTTAGGAAAACTAATGAAGACTAGGCACCACTTAAATTTCTTTGTATGTATCTGCTTGACTTCTTGCCAGTTCTCTGCAGGTTATTTATCTGTACTGACTACACAGCTTCAACTCATTCCCTGCTCTCTACATGTGGCCTTTGATTACACATTCATCCACTGCTGCTCTTTTCTGTTCCGTGGGTCCTGATCCTAGGAGGTGAACATCTAATTGAAAGTTGGTGATCATTTATGTGAAAGTAGATATAACTGTACTTTATAGAAAACCTTGTGTCAAAACCTTTTTTTAAAAAAAAGTTTATTGTAATAAATTAGAAACTGATACTGAAACAGGAAAAGATTAACTATGAACACAGCAATTCCCCACCACCACCACCACCACTCCAGGTAAGAATCTAGAACACTCAATAAACATAAATCATTGTGTCGAGGCAACCATAACTATGATTCTAGAGGAAGTGGTACCAAAACAAGAATTACCATATTTATCTCATGAAAGTGAATCCGCTGTTGAAAGTGTTATGTCCACATTCACCCAGCTATTTGATTACTAGGCTGCAGAGTCTAAAAATCATTTTAGTGTCTCCGTTGGCTCTATACTTTTTATGGGCATTAGATTCCTAGGTGACTCCACTACTACCCTGTAAATCACCATTTTTCACCTAAAAGAACTTCTAAGGGAGACTTCAGTGTGACACTGCATTGCAATTCATTAATAGGTTTCACACTACCTCGCTCCCCTGGATAGAACTGGGGCTTGGGATTTTTATCACAATGTGAGAATAAACTATTTTAGCACAATATGTTGTCAAAAGCTTTCATGGCTGGAGTTCATTAGTTGCTGTAGATTTTCCAGCCTCTATGGCCATGGTCTTGGCACTGTAGTACCTGATGTTTTGCCAGCAGCTGTGACTGGCATCCTCAGAGGTCTAACACAGTGGTAGACCTCTGAGAATGCCAATCACAGCTGCTGGCAAAACATCAGGTACTATAATGCCAAGACCACGGCTATATAGCCCGGAAAATCTACAACTATTTTAGCACAGTTTGGGACTCATACAATATTACAAGTGTTAATTAACTGAGCATAACTAGTACATGATATCTGTTTTTTCTGGATTAAATTTGAATTTTATATAATATTTCAACCAGTACTTCCTGCATTTCATTCCTTGACCTTGCTGGCTTGTTTCACACTACATAAAATGACAGCAGTAAGAGTCTACTGAATACATCTGAAGAAGAGGGCTACAATCCACAATTTATATGGAAATAAAATTTTGCTAGTCTTTCAAGTGCCACAAGGATTCTGTTTATTTTTGCTGAAACAGACTAACATAGCTACACATCTGAAGTTTTAAGCTCTATGTCTGTTTGCTAAGACTAGCTATTCACATGTCCTTTATTACTAAATCAAGTCCTTGGCATGGCTATTATAAAAGACACATTGTCTGATGGGCTTAGATTAACAATGAACCTAGTAATTGTCCGGAAATATATATTTAATTCATAAAAAGTCTTAAATCATGACATAATGATGGGGACGTTTTTAAAAGAAAATGAAATACCAGTAATCACAAATTAATTGAGAATGTTAGAGCTATTCTTTTTCTTGACAGGATAAAACTTTTCACCATTTTTGTGCCACCACTTCTTAAATTCTGTTTTTTCATTAATTCCATGCTGTTAGTGATGAAGTATATCCATTTTGATTGCATATGTCCAAAGGACTAGACAATTAAGGTCACTTTCTCCTCCGTGGTTCAGTAGAATTCTTCTACTGTTCTTGCACTTTCCCTTGGGACTCTGAATTTCTTCGATAGAGAAATAGTTCAGAACTTCATTTTTATTTCTAGTTGTCCTTTTAGAATATGAGGAACTGTTCAGGTTTGAATGGTACTTACCTACCTGTATCTAGAGATCTTGTGCACATGATCTGCTGTGCATGAAGGTCTCCTCTGACAAACATACGGTTAATATTGTTAGCTTCAGGGTGCAATCCTAAATAGGTCTGAACAGGAAGTAAGTCCAATTTTATTCAATACATATTACTCCCAGAAAAGTGTTCTTAGGATTGCTAGCTTAATCACCTACTTGAGAGAGGAAGAGAAATGCCTAGAATCCCTCCCTAAACTTGCCTGTCGGAGGCTGACAGAACTAAACCTTTCTTCAACAATGTGTGTGTGGTGTTGCGGTATTGTACACATTAACCTGGGAGCTCCATGCACAAGAGCGACTGGTGTCCAGAAATCAGTTTCTAATGCAGTTTACTTTTGCTGAGTGTTACAAATGCCTTGCCATTTCTTAGCATTTCAATTTCACAGGTTCCTTGTTGGGAAAAGCAGTTGACATTAAAGAACTGAGCACATTAAAGAACTGAGAATTAGCCTCAGCACCTCCACAAATAAAAGTAGTAAGCCAGAATGGATCCAAAGCTTAGATCAGACATTTTATTTAGGGATGCTTGAACACCTGCCAGTTTGGCTCCTGCCCTGTTGGCCATTCATAAACAGTATCTGATTTTTCTGTGATTGGTTCAATAGTCCATCAGTCTGTTCATGGGTTTTTGGCAGGTTGTTTCACTGTATTCCTTTCCTTACTGACCATGCAGTATAGCACAATTGGCTTTTTGCACATGTACAGTCTCACACAGCCTAATTTATTTCTGCTCCCACCCCATCTTTGCTGTGTAACTGCTTCACTCAGCTGGCAATTAAATTGATAATTAGTTCACACACAAATCATATAAACCAGATATCAATAAATGCTGCATGTCAATAAAATCCTACCCTTCAGTGTTGGTCTAAAGTGAAGCTAATGGCTGCTGATCAGTTTGAATTGACAGCCTATTTCCACATGCACAGTTTCAAGAAAACCCAATGTAAACTGGTTTGGTATGCATTCACAGCTACTCATCATGAACCAAACAAACTGAGTGATCTGCTCATGTCTAACATGGTAAGTTCAACAGTTGAATACGTTTACAGTGAAATTCACAGCATCCCTAATTTTATTCAGAATGTGGTTGCTATAGGCTAGCCAAAATCTGGGAGTGATTGTGGATTTATCTGGTGACCCTGGTCAAGACACTCAGACAGAGCTTCCCATTAGAAAAATGTGAATCAGAGTGACCAACCACAAGCAAACTGAATGGGACAGACACAGGAAGGAAGCTGTACAGCATTTTATACAAATAGTAGACTAAAGATGAACAGGATTAGTAACTTATTGAAGGGGACCTGCTTATCAAGACATCAGTGTGGCATCATTTCCAAATTTAAAACTGTACACTAAGTAATACAAAAGAACATAGTACTCAAGAAGTATAGTAAATACTGGGCCTGTCAAATATGTAGTGCATTTTCCAGAGGGAGAATGCAGAATATGCAATTAACTTGCTTAGCATGGGTTTTTAAAATTAGTCTTCTATGTTTTTCTGAAGAGAAATGTTAGCAATATGAAAATTGTTGAGAAGGCAGCATGTAACCTTCTGCTCCCTGCAAAATCATTTTCTTTGTGATAGCTTCACATGCAATTTTCATCAAAGCTGGGAAAATATGGTAAACCAAAAAGCAACAACAGCCCAACATGTTTTAAATTAAAACTTGCTAAAGCACATGCTTGCCTATATCTGGTTAAGGAGATGTGCTTGCACAAGCAGACTTGTACACACATGTTGCTTGTGGGATCAGGAACCGGAGGCATACATTGAATGTGCAGAATACTAACTGGATATGCCTTGTGATGCATATTCCAATGTGCATCAGAATAGTATACACAGTTGTAGTTGTTATCACCATAAGTATTGTTGTTACCAAACTATCTAAATTCACCTGGAAAGATGATTCATCCAAGATCAAGCATTTTAAGTCTTCATTGCTTTTAATGTCAGTGTTAAACAAATACAAAGCTGTCTCTCATTGAAAGCACAGAGATGCAGAAGTGTTTATTTACTTTTATTTAAAAGATTCCAGTCCAATACATTTATAAAGAAGGAATTTTCTATGCTACATCAATGCTCTCTATTCAACCATTGTCAAAAGTCATTATTCCAAAACTTCAGAAATAGCATTTATCACAAACATTCCTCATGTTGTGCTTCCCTTCTTTTCCCTTTAGCAAACATATAAATTTAGTCAATTTACAAGTCATTCTCAAGAAATTGGTGCGTCACTTATTTTCCATTTATATGCTAGCCCTGTTCTTAATAAGTTCATGGTCTGTTCCGTATCCATATTTGTATCCTACAAATAACAAAACTGGCAAGCAATTATGAGATGTTGAAGCCAGCTATTGTATTAATCATGGCAATGACACATTTCCTGTTTGGCAACTTTATTTTTTTTAAATACAGGCCACCCTCCAAACTGCAGCTGAAAAGAGATCAAAGCAATGCCACACTGTGGATTGGTTGTCTACCTTAAGAAATATGTATTTTTACCTTCTCACTCTCTAAATACCTAAGCATACCTCTTTCCTTTTGGAATGTGCTGAGAGAGTGAAATTGACAGTTTCTGACCCAAAGAAGTCCAAAAACAAGGCGGCTGGCATCAAGCAAGGTTTATTCAAAAAGCATGCCTGCAGGCATGGAGAGAAGGCACTCAGGGTGCAGTCTCTAAAGTCTGTGTCGTAGCACAGCTCATTTTAAGACACCCGATGCATCAGCCCTTCCTGTCCCTCTGGCCAGTGCTGACCAATGCGAAAGGCTCACATTCTACCTATTACCAATGCTAGAAGTATTTTCCTACCTTATCGGGAGTTTACACAGTTTAAAGCCTCCTTGAGGTTGTTGTCATCTTCCCACTGATAGCTGGCCATATTCCATCCATATCAATGGGCCAGAACCCTTACAGCCAGCTAAATTTCTGTTTCAGTTGAAACAACCAATTTTAATGTTTTATATTGCTTTGTGTTTTAAATTTTAAATTTTGATTGTATTTATTACAAATTATGTTACCCACCATGAGCCCGTTTGAGGGATGGGTGGGATATAAATACAAATAATAAATAAATTTACTCAAGAGCAAGAAATGGGCATTATGAGCAGGGTAGTTTCAGTTTTTAAGCATACTAGCTGTGATGGTTGCAGCATCACTTATCATTTATTGATTTAAGAAACTGATATGTCACTTCTCCAGAGTCCTGTTCAATATCATAAAATCATAAAAAAACACTATACAGTATCAACATAAAAACAAATCAAGCCATTGAAAATAAGCCAGGGACATTAAAATAGCTCCAATCAGGGGTCCTTTCGTAGAAAAAGAGGTGCAGGAGCTCATTAGCATAACTCATTAGCATATGCCACATCCCCTGACATCACCAGAAATGTGTCAGAAAGGGAATGTCAGTTTCAGCCCCATTATACCCTATGGGCCATAGAAATCAATGGCAAAAACTCATAGGGTATATGAGGGGCTGGAGGAAAGGGGGTTTGAGGGAGAGGCTCCAAACTTGCAGGGTAGCTGCTGGGGCCTCCCCTCGAAATACACACCAAGTTTCAAGAAGATTGGACCACGGGGTCCAATTCTACGGGCCCCCAAACAGGTTGTCCCATCCCCTCCATTGTTCTCTATGGTGGGAAAAAGTGTTACTGAGGTAACTGAGGTGGGAAAAAGTGAGAATCTGATTCAGCCCCTGGCTGCCCTAGTGGCCACTCCTGAGCTGGCGGAGCTTCGCTCTGCCTCACTCCAGCCCCCACGGACCCCTAGCTCCAATCAACAATTGGTTACACACACAAAAATCATGTCATATATGAAGCAACACTGAGGTACACCCCCCCCCACAATATTAGTAATGTCTACAGCAGTGATATTCCTTAATTACAAATCTGATTTGCCCAGTCTTTACAGCTGTAGGTTTTCTGCTTGCCAAAAGGTCCACTGTGACCCATTGAAACCCCACAACATCTCCCATTTTGACTTTCTCTGCTAACTCTGTTCCGTCAAGGTGTGATAGTGCAGTTCGCCATCTTGTTCTCTGTTTTGTATATTCAGTATTTTAGCTTTGTTTAGTAGCGTTTTATGACTGGGGTTTTTACAATACATATGTATTTATTGTATTGTTTTAACTGGTTGGTAGCCGCCCTAAGCCCGCCATAAATGGCGAGGATGGCAGGATAAAAATCCCATAAATAAATAAATAAGGCCATCCATGCAGACTCTCAGGATAGCCTAATGAGATTCCTCATACTCATGTTGTATTTCAGAGCTACAAATATGAAAGTTTATTCAGTAATACAGTTGGCTTAGGCCCCAATGGGCTGGACTTTGGCAAGTAATTAGTAATTATTTGTCTTTGCTTTGCCTTTTTTAAAAAACTTAAATGATATAAAACTGCATGGAAGAGATTTTATTAACACTATTTTGTTTTCAGCAATAAGTAAATTTTCCACCAGCTATTAGATTTGCCATTCAGAAGTGGCCCCATAACCAACTCCTACTTTCAGGGCATGATAACAATAGAAATGATAGGTTTCTCAGTTGTTTCTGCATGGCAGCTGTATGGGGTAGAAGATTCCCAATTTGTGAAAGTCATATTTCTACCATCACTGGAATTCCTAAGGGTATACTGAAATTGACACATAGCAACATGGATGGGGGCCCTTATTGTACTGTTTGCATTTCTTCTTAGGTTGAAGGCAGCTCTACTTTCTCCTTCCATCATTGTAACAACATCACTGTAGTAGAGGGAGAACAAGAACCAACACACTCTCCTTTGAATAAACATTTTGATACCAGTCTCCCTTCTGCCTAGCTGTTTTTGTAGTTTCTATGGGGAACAGAAAACACGGGTTTCTGCTCCATCCACAAATCACCACGAACTTCACAAACTGTCCTAAAAGTTCATGGGAATTTGTGATGGTAGACCCCTCACAATCTTATGTTTGTGAACCACAAACAGGGCAAAATTCATCACGAATTTTGCTTTGTGATACGGTTTATGCCCATCCCTAGTTATGATTTTAAACACAGTTAAGCCCCATTCACATATGCTTTTGTATGATGCAGAAAAGATTTTTGTGCACAGTTCATTTGAAGGGTGCCTTAACTGAGAGCACCCTGAAACTGAACAGTGTATCCAGGGGTCATTTGGCACCGGAGCATGCTGGAATGCCACTCCGGGAGCTCAGGAGCCAGCACAAATGGCCCCACCCCAATGCTCCTTCTCTCTAGAGTCACGTGCTACTGCTGAGGCATTTGAGCTAGGAAGGGTGGTGGTGCAGAGAGGCATTTAAATGCCTCCTCTTGGCTTCCTCTGTTTGCCCACTTCAGCGGGCAGGCAAAAGAAGCCCAGCAGAGCCCCCCCCCCCCGTGCCATTCCTCACTCACTTACCAAGGTGAGCGAGTGTGGAAGGGCCTGGGAGGGTGCAGAGAGGCATTTAAATGCCTCCTCCAGGCTTCCTCTGCCCACCCACCGCGGCGCAACTCTTGAGAGAAGGGGTTTAAACTCTCTCTTTGCTTCCCCCCAAGCCTCCCTTGGCAGGCCGGCTAGGGAAGCAAAAAAGTGGGGGAGGCATCTTCAAAAGCCTCCCCTCCCCTCCCTCAGCAGGCTTTTGAAGATGCCTCCCCCCTTTTTGCTTCCCCTTCTGACACACTTCTGGTCATGTCAGGGGGCATGGCATACGCTAATGAGTTATGCTAATAGCAGGTATGCTAATGAGCTCCTGCACCTCTTTTTCTGCAAAATGACCCCTGAGTGCATCTATCTAGAATAAGGCTCATGTATCTTTAAAAAAATCTATGACATGATAGTCAGATTTTTTTCACCTGCTGCTTCCACTTTTTTAAGCCAGTTTGGTGTAGTAGTTAAGTGCGCGGACTCTAATTTGGGAGAACCGGGTTTGATTCCCCACTCCTCCACTTGCACCTGCTGGGTGACCTTGGGCAAGCCATAGCTCTGTACCAGCTGTTCTCTCAAGGACAGTTGTCCCAGAGCTCTCTCAGCCCCACCTACCTCACAGAGTGTCTGTTGGAAGGGAAAGGAGTTTGTAAGCCGCTCTGAGACTCCAAGTGAGTGAAGGGCAGGATATAAATCCAATCTCTTCTCTTCTTCTTAAAAAATAAAGGTGCACCCATATAGTACACTTATACTACATTTTGCTACCTTCTATGTAGCACTTCAGGTGTGCATACCTGAGGTCAGAAAATAAACGGATCCTAATATAGGAGTGAGTTGTATCTCTCTGACTTCCAATCTTCTCAAATTGCCAATAATATAAGAATATAAAACATTATCAGTTCAGGGTCCTCCTGCATTTTTAAATTTTGAGCCTCAATCTACTAACACTATTGCAATACTCAAACAAATATTGGAATCCTGGGCAACAGAATAGAATATCACTTCTAAGGCACTCCAGCAGAACTCACAATCTAGGTTTAACTACCCGTATGGCTCCAGCCCTGACACTAAACAGAAATGGGAGTGAAGTTTACATCTAAATGGTTTTCTATTGCTGTTGGCTTCTACCAAGTCATTTGGTGAAAAGGTGGTACTGCAAACCTAGTAAGCCTGTTGTCTGTTACTCCCAGGTTAAGCTTTATTGACCACTGTCTGTCAAGAGACAGGGATGCTTAATATTGTACTATAAATCCTTAGACCAGGCTCCTATCTTTTAATCTGTTTAGTACAGAACAAGCTTCTGTACCGTCTACCTTCTTGGCTAACAACCTATCCCCTGCTTCCATTTTTTTCTGTGCTGCTCAGCTTTACATTCCTCCCTTCCCTTTGGAGTTTGCTTTGGAATGGACTCTCAGCTAGCATCACCTTGAGATGCTACATTGTCCTATTCCATGGACCCTGATCCTGCTACAACCTAGGAATTGAATATCTGACAGAAAGTCACTGTTAGCAAAGACAGAATATTCCGAAGGGCATTTTGCCTTATGATTATTTATGAATATTTATGAATGGGTGTATATATGTGGATATTTAAGGTGTGTGGGTGAGCATTTATGTGGATGTGTATAGAACTATATTTTATAGAAGGCCTTCTGGCAAAACCCAGATAATAATAAAAAAATCCCAGTTGGAATTAACAGAACAGAAATTGGTACTAAAACACAAAACAATGGGCTGTGAACACAATCAAAATTCATGTCTAATACCAGCAAAGATTCCAGGACCCGTAATAAACATAAATCAGTGCCTCGGGGCAGCCATAGCCATGATACTAAGTGGAAGCAGTATTGGAACACAAATTACTATGAAGGTTTCGGTCATAAAGTGAATCCATTTTGGGAAGTCATATAGCCAAAAGAAATCCACAAGAAGGACAGATGTGTAATAATTTAGTAGTAACTCAAGAAATCAAAATAATTTCACCTTTCTAGATTTTTTTTCTGGTGGCATTGATTGCCAATAAACTGTAATCAAAGAATTCATTGGCACAAATGGTTTTGAGTAATAGGATGTGGTTATGGAATACTGTGGCTGATTGCTTTTCTACATGTTTTTATTTTAATCCTATCCTTCCTCCAAGGAGCTCTGAGTTACTTACATAATGTTGTCCTTTCTTTGACCATTTTATCATAACAACAGTTCTGTGAAGTAGGTTACTCTGAGAGATACTAGCCCTAAGTCACCCAGAGTGCTTCATGACAGAGTAGGAATTTCAACCCAAGTTTCTTTAATTTTTGTACAGTCCTGTGGTATGTTTCTGCCCAAAATAGAGGTGAGGCAGTTTTGTTCCTATCCCATAAGCAATTTAGAGGCACCAGACTTTGGTGATGGGAGGAAAGGAAGGGCTTCCTTGTGCAGTGCAGCCAATGAGATGGCTGAGAATTGAGAATGGGAGTCTATTTGAAGTCGTTCCTTCCTCAGTTGTTGTGCTTTTTTGCGGAGAAGCTCCCTACCCTTTTCTCCCTATGATGATAATGTGTGTCTAACCGGTTTTTTGGGGGGGCTGAACAGGAATTATTTTGGAGTTGCACTCTGATTGGCAAGGATAGTTGATCTTTTTTACCTGCTTGTTGTTGCAGAGTTTTGTTATATAAATCATGTGGATCCTGAGGGGCTAGTGAGGCCCTGACTGGAGTTGGCTGGATTCATGTGAGCTAAGTGCTTGCTGTTTAATTAGACTGGCAAGCACCCATAGGCAACCAAAGGTGGAGGGAAGCAACCAACAACCACTGATGGCTGCACCGTTCCATAAGGCTGAGACAGGTTAATCCCTCAGTGGTGTGCATCAGTGCACAAACCTTTGCATTGTGCAGTGTGGAAGGGATGGGATGATGACCAACATATCTCTCTGCATAAGTGTGATGTGGAAAAGGAAAAGCAAGGCATAACCTGTGGCCATGTTGAACTTGGAGCCAGGGTGGGTTTTCCAAATAGTGGCAAATCCGATGGGGCAGCCTCTTAGGGAACACACACAACAGGCAGAGTGTGTTTAACTATTTGCACGGGTCAGGTTGTAATTAACGAAGTAATAAATCTTGATTTAACCTATGCATTTTTTTCTGGTGCCTTCATTTCAGGATATTTAGGCAAATTACTATTCCACATTGGCTGTCTGATTTGACTGTGTTGTCCAGGTGGCTTGCTGCACAATCATATGAAACTCATTCTAGTGTGCTTAACATTAATCCAAATATGTAGAAATCATGGATATGTCATAGACTATTTTGAAGGCTCAGTGGAAGCAGAGTGAATACTTTACCCACAAATAGGCTCTGTGCTAGAATTGCCAGTAACTGATTATCCAAAGACACTTTGGTGTAGGGTGTGAATTTTCCTTTAGTATTCTAGATCTCCAATTTTGCTACCTAAATCATCAAATCACTTCTGAAAACCTCTCTAGTTTTCATTGGTAAACAATGAAAAATGAATACATGCTATGATTTATTTATTTATTTATTTATATCCGGCCGTTCCTGCCAAAGCAGGCACAACTCTTTTCCCTATAAGATTCCCATTTGATACTCTTAGGAACAAATCTCTCTGAGCTATGTTTAGGTGAAGATCGTTCATTAGCTATTGTACTTTATATGTTTTTCTAAAATATCCAGGAGTGTTAATACTGTTAAAATGTATTTTAGTGTTTTTTGGCTGTTTTAGATCCATGACCCTTCTTTGCCCAACCTGCACTTTTTATGTTTTTTAAAAATCTTTTTGTTACTCCCCCCGCTTTGTTCTGTAGGTTGCTGAGTTACGGCATCATACATACGAAGGATTTTTGGCAGGTGCAACTTGTCACCTAAGGCTAAGAAAAGCTTTGCCTGTTGAAGTACATTCTTCTATTCAGCTATTAAAGGTAAATGAGCTCCTTTGCTCCTTCTCTCACACCTGTTTTCCCCCACCTCCTCTCTTGTTGTCTTTTTCTTCTTTTAAAAATCAAAAGGATAGCAAATGATACTGAAACACAAGCAGAAGTCATAGTCTGACCTATTTTGTGTCTTATCTTGATGTACTAATTGAAGACCAAATATTTTAATTTTAAAAAACTCAGAAGTCTCTCAATAATATATAATTGATGTCAGCACCTTTGGAACACTGGAAAGACCTTGATGGTCACATTTAAAACTTTAAGAAGAAAACTGCTTGGATCCAACTACTATTTGGAGGGCTATCAAGTCACAACTGTGGGGTTTTCAAAGCAAGAGACATTCAGAGGTGGCTTGCCATTGCCTGCCTCTGTGTAGTGAGTGGCCCTGGTCTTCTTGGTGGCCTTCCATCCAAATACTAACCAGGACTGACTCTGATTATCTTCAAAGAACTAATGAGATCAAGTTGTTTTGGGCTATCCAGGTCTGGACCCAACTACACTAAAAAAGCATAACTGCACTTAAGTTTCCCTAATGAGCGGTGATGATTTTTGCTAATTTCTCCCTCCCATTTGCAGACCCCCTGCTCACTATGTTGTACCTGAAAATCCAGTGACCGTACAGAACAAATTTGCAAGGGACTAAGGGGGCTGCAGAATAAGGGAGGAATCAGCAAAATTCATTGCCCCCTCTTAAGAAAACATAAAGGGATCCAAGTTTCCTTCCCTGTGTGGTTGGGTCCAGCTCAACATCAGGTTACTTGAGTAAACAGAAATGACCGTTTCTAAAGAAAACTTCTAGAATTTAATTTCTGAGTTTCATATGAATTCAGTGTAGGGTGGGAATTCTTAGTTTCAGTCACTAATATAGCTTCCATCTTAGAGCTGGACTTTGAATATGGTTTTGGTTATCTGTTTGAAAAGTGAAGGATGGGTCAAAGGGGCATAATGTATGCCTTCTGGAAATGGCTTGTGTATTGAGTAGAAATATTTGAAGAACTATGTATTAAAAAAGTAAATTTTCTCTCTGACAAGAACCAAATAGATGTTTCTAATTACATCTCAATTATTTATCCTGTGGCTGAACTATTTGAATCCAATCTGAGCCTGAATACCAGCACTAAATGCTGATTTTCTGAAGCCTCCCTTTTAGTATTTCACACATTTTCCCCTCATGGTTGGTCCAGGTGTGACTTGAAGTCAATAAAATCTGGCAGTGTTTGTTTTATTGTGGACCTTATTCAGCTTGATATTTAATTATGTTTCCAGGTGGATTTGTAATGTGGATTAATAGTTTTATTGTACACCTGTGATTAATTTCTGTTTGTTCTAATTTCTGTTTGGCTCTCTTGACCTTGAGGTGAAAAAAACCCCCTCAGAAGATGTATTCCTTCAATTTAATGCCAGTCTGAGGTGTTTCTCCTGCATCATCAGATCAATGAAAAGTAAATAGCCTACACTTCTTGTTTCACAGTGCAGTATTGATCTTTCTTCAGCTTTTGCTTCCCTTTTTTCCCTGCGTCTTGTGTCTTTCAACCCTTGGGACCAAAGTGATTGCCATAGATTGGACAAGCTAACAAGCGCATGATAAGGAACTAGTGTTTTGTGGTATACTCGCATACACATTGCTTGGTATATAAACCCAGACCTCTCTGCATTGAAAGAGAGGTGCCATTTTGAATAGGGTACAAGTGACTGTGAGAGAGAACTAGAGGGAAAGCACTAGAACAACAGAGGATTTAATTCTTCACACCGGTGTTGCAGCTGGTGCTAAGCTTGGTGAGGACGTCCCTGGACATTACTTAAGAAAAGGAGTCTGAGGGGAATGTTGTGGACTTTTTTTTTTCTTGGTGAACATCTGGGACTCTGGCAGCCTGGGAGGTAAGTCTGAACTTGAGACTGTAGTGACCATATTGTTATTGTTGTTAGAATTCAAATGAGTTAGACTTTGAAGATCCTGTGTGACATATGTGCAGTGATTTGAAGTTACTAGCAATTACTATTGCTTATATTAAGCAAAAAACAGGATTCCTTTAACTCCTGTGTGGGTTCCCCCCCCTTGTTTGGAGATTAAATGGGGTTGGTTGATTTTTAAGATGAGGAAACTAATTTTCCTTTAAAATGTACAACATAATGGAAATCCCTGCTTTGTAAAACATAAATATTCTGCCGAGTTCCTCAAGCACTGTATGAACTGTGAAATCAAACATCTGCCCTATATTTCCTGGGCCTTTTGCTGTCCAAAGTGTTCTTTGGCACAAAAAAGGGGGTAATGTAATAATTAATAGCACAATATACACTATATGGTCTGTTGTTTCTTTTGAATAGGTAGACATTTGGGCTGTGCTGATCAGAAGTTACTTTAGGATTGTGGGGATGCAGGTAGTCTCTCTAAGGGTGCTTATTAGTTGTGAGTTCCACTGGCTGCAACTAGCACAGAATGAATATAAATATAAATAAGTAACTTACCCTTGATTTATTTTCCATGTCACCGTTCAAATACTCAGCTCGAACAGTTGCGATCAGGTTATCCTAGTAATTTCCCTGCAGCAAGTCCAAATGTACTGATAAACCTAAAACCCACTCATAACAAAAAGTTACTATTTTCTTTCTGATCAAGGTGTTTTTATTCATTTAAATATTAAGCACTGGGGTGCACGGAGTGCTTTCTAATCCTTCCTTCTGCAATTCTTTATGTGGCTCTGAGTTGTTCAGAAACTGTATACAAGTTTAATATTGTGTAATTATTACTGCTAACAATACAGTGTCCTGTAGACACCACTGCAATGCGGTTTGTTAGGCAGTATTTTCAGCAGCATATTTGATAATGCAAACCTTTGTTGTGTAAAACCAGAGACAGTGTGCATGGACTCAAATTATATCTAATGCTGGGACTATTTTCCCTTTTTGAAGCTTTATGACATTTTTCTCTTCTCAGAGCTAGGTGATTGTTCTCACCCAAGCTATTATGTAATCCTCAGGGTAACCCCATTCCTGATTTGAACGCTATTAATTTTCTATTATAGCGTGCTAAAGATGTTCTACAGTGTGGCACTCACCTGCATTATTGAGTCAATGACCAATTGCAGAGTTACTCAGTGCTGGTTGGAGCTTAGCACAACCCTTTGGGATCTCATTTATTATTTGCAGATATTGATTCAGGAAAAAGGAAAAGCTAAGAAGTGTGACTCTAATACTGACTTAGACCTAGCCTACAGCTGTTAACTCTTAATGGTCTGCTGACTAAATGAGCACTGTGTGAAGCCTGAACTGCTTTACATTTTTATGGGGAATAGATTATTTGTACTGCTATATAAACAGACACATCCATACAATCTGCTTGTTTTGGGACACGGAAGCAAGAAATCACTTTTGGGGGACAATAATTAATATATATTTTGCTTTGTTTCTTTCCCAATTGCCACATACATCTGATAAAGTCAATTCACTTTAATGAGAGGATCAGCCAGTTTTCATACTTGTCCATTCAGTTTGAAATGCAGCTGGAAAGGAAATGTTCCTAATCAAATTTGAATATAGTGACAAACCGTATGTGTGAATTAAATATTTTGTTTTTAATTGTTCCTTTTGTGACATGTGAATGGGTACTCTGATATTACTTATATATTGTCATAGAATAACAAGTGTTATGTGCCAGCATAAGTGTACTACTGATGGTGTAGTGTTCCCTTTGCCTTTCAGTATGATAGATGAACACCTTTGGATATTGTTCTCAATGGCTCCCCTGTGGGTTGGTGTGCAGCATGTGGGTCTGAAAACCTTGGTCAAGGAAGGGTATGCAGATGGGTGCTGCAATAATATGCTTACAGTGCAGTCCTAAGCAGAGATACACTTTTCAAAGGCCATGGAAGTCACTGTGCTTATTTAGTTTATTTATTTATAGTTCACATTTCTCACTGGTACTCAAAGAGGATCACACAAACCAAGTCAATATGATCAGCAGGATGGGACCTTCAATGAAATCTGCAGTAGCATTTGGACTGTTGAAAACTGGAACCAACCAGAAATCTCAGAACAGAACTGGAGCAAAGCATGAGAATTAACATGACGTTTTAAATGATGCAAAAATAACAGAGCAGAATCCAGCCACCAAGCTACCCCCAGTATCCGTATATATAACTCTAATGGTTGACTGAGAACTCTGATCTGAATCTGAAGTATGTATCCTTGAAGCTTATGCTATCATAAATCAGTCTTCAAAGTGGTGTAAGCCTTCTTTTTGTTCTACCCTACAACATACTAACACTGAGTTTGTTTTTAACCCCAGGGCTGAGTGCTGGTAGAAAAAGTACCTCTGAGCATGCACAGAGTGTCTTTCCCTCACCGTGGCATAACTGCATTCTCCTACCTCCCTATACATTACTAGTTCAGGAGGCTGCCACATCTGGGCAAAGCCTTGTATGGCATTTTCAAATTCAAGGGGGATCCCATAACTACTTTCTTCTAGAGAAAAAGCTCACTTCTAATTTTCCCTCAATCTTGCAAACTTCCAGACATTTGGAAAATAAATATTTGTATTTAAAACAAGTTACCAGAATGGGGCAGAAGACGATTTCAATTTAGCTACTGATTTTAATTTAAGTGAGTGCAGAAGTTTGAAAAAACTTCTCACCCAAATACCTCCATTCCCCATCCCCAGAAGTTTCTGTTGATGTCCCTGGCTGACTTCCTCAAAGGATGGAGTTGGAAGTAACCAATAGTATACATACCTAATCTGCATTTAAAATTGAAGCTTCTTTGGAGAAAGCTGGGGGGGGAAGAAGTTAATTTTAAAGGCACTGTGATGGATCTTGCTTAAAGCTTCTTCCCACAGTAGACCTGTGATTTGCCCCCAAGCTATTCCTGGGATCCCCCATTCTGGTGGCATTTCAGGCTGCAAGGGTAAGCAATTTCACCCCTGGGACACACCACCATTTTAGAGCACCAGTTCCTACCCAGGGATGCCTTGTGGGGTTCCAGTTTTGATTGGGACCAGAAAAACATCCTGCAGCTTTAATAGAGGTGTAATCTATAAAAGCTGCTTTCATACCAGGCTGCTTGGTGGTCAGATTCCTCACCTGGTGCAATTAGGTGTGATATCGCCCTTGTGAGGGAGATCCTAGACAGCAGAGAGTAATCTGTTTTCTCTCCATTGTTAGTTTTAGTTTCCCTTTCAGGCCTGAAGTGCACTGAACCCCGCGCCCCCCCCCCCCCCCACACACACATACTGTGTTCACACTCAATGATCAGGATTCTCTGCCCACTGTTTTAATTTTTTTTTTTAATTTAGGGGATCATAATTAGTGCTGTATAGGAATAGCTCAATGCAACATCCTTTTACACAAATCCTCCATGGACTCCCTAACTCCTATTTAAAAGGCAGGCTGAGGCATGGGCAGTTTTCCTATGTTATGTTACCTGCTGCCCCAGACTGACTCCTTTGCAGCTATCAACAACAGGAAGAGTAATCAACTAGGCAGCAATTTACAGAAGTCCTGCAATTGCACTATTAATCTTAGTACTTTTGGGGTTTTTAAAAAGACATTTGAAGTTTGGGACAGTAGCAGCATCCTGCCCCCCCCCCCCCCCCAAAAAGCAGGTCAAATCATGAAGGATGGAGGGAAGACATGCCCACTGATTTCATAGATGCTGGCAGTGTCTTCTGCATTTTATGAAACAAGGGCACTGTATTGTTGAAACAATTTTTTTAAAAAAAGAAAGCTCCATTTTTTAAAAAAAGGTGCCAGCAGTGCCAGTGTGTGTGTAGAGAATTTTTAACCCATCTTTCTGCCCTTGCAAGGGCCACCAAAGTAACTAACAATTTACAACATACATGATGAAATCACATTTTAAAACAATTAAAGGTAAAGGTAAACGTTTCCCTTGCTCAAAAGCCGGTCAAATACGACTCTAGGGATGTGGTGCTCATCTCTGGCCGAGGACAGATTGGCAGTCTCAGCCGCTCTGCCTCTGCTTCAAAAGCGGAAGCAGAGCGGCCATTCAGATGGCCGCATCTGCCCTGAGGAGGCGGCCCGGACGCATTGCATCCGGCGCCGCGCTCCTCCCGCAGCAGCCGAGCACCACTTCAAAGTGGTGCTCGGCTGCTGCGGCGCACGTTCCACCCGCCGGAGCAAGTGTGAATGCGCGCGGGCAGGGGGAGCCGTGCGGCATCCGCCCACTGCCGTAGGAAGCCGCCCGCAGTCTGAACGCTGCGGGTGGCTTTCTTCTGGTGGCATGCGAACGCCACGCCATGGGAGAAATTCCCCCCACCTTAGTCTGCAGTGCCGCGGAGGCGCGGCAGACTGCCAGTTTGTCCTCAGCCTCTGTTTCCAAGCCTAAGAGCCAGCACTGTCCAAAGACATTTCCATGGTCATGTGGCCAGCATGACTAGATGCCGAGGCTCATGGAACGCTGTTACCTTCCTACCAAAGTGGTACCTATTTATCTACTTGCAATTTCTTGCTTTTGAACTGCTAGGTTGACAGGAGCTGGGACCAGAGACAGGAGCTCACGCTGTCTTGCAGCACTCGGGTCTTGAACTGCTAAACTACCAACCTTCTGGTCGGTAGTTCAGCGTCTTAAACACTTGAGCCATTTGCAGCCCTAAAACCATTAAAACCACCCCCCAAAACACACACACAAGCAGTAAAACAATTAGAAACAATTAAAATACACACATTACAAAAACAGCAATTAAAACATTGGTTAGGAAGGAGGGATCATTGAGGGAATGTCAAATGAAACAAAATGTCTTCGCCCTCTGTGCCATGACATGAAAAGCTTCAACTGCCGATTTCCACATGCTAATCCTCTGTTCAAGGGGCAAGACATTCTTTTTCTCCATGTTGCTGGCAACCTATTGCCCTGGCATTTCACCAGGCAAAATCAGCCCCAGCCCCCAGTATTTTGTGGGAGTACTCTACGGGCAAACATTGGCTGAGGTGATTTTAATAGTGCGGGGGAAAGGGGTGAGCACCTCACCCATCCTGCTGCTTTGAAATAATACAATAAAAACTAAACAAACAAAACTGTTGAGGGACCTGAACTTGAATCTCCCATGTAACACTATCCTGACTTCATTGTCAATGCTTATGACTAGTGAAAGGCTTCCAGCTTGAAAAACACCAAACCACAGAAATTTAAACAAGGCTATTTGTGAATGTTGCTTAGTGTATTAAGTCATTTTAAACCAAATGTTACTTGGCAAATGCTGGAGATTTGCAATTGTATGGTCACATACAGGACTGGATAACTAAGGAAGTGAAAACCCAATCCAGAAGTCATTGCTTCAGCAAAATAAGTATTCAATTTATTTAAGTGGAGCAGGTGTGGCCTTTGATGCCTCCCCCCATAATCAGCAGCATTTGTGACTAATTCACTGTAAATTCTTAATTTGTCCTTTTCCTAGTAGACGGTCTTCTTAACAGGATTCATTCATGACAAAATGGAAACTTCAGAGATTTTTTTTTAATCCAGTGTTTGAAGTATAGTGTATATCACTACATTTGTTAGGGCATTGTCTAGTGAGAATGTAATTGTGTATTAATTGCAAATTCCATTGACTTTAGTGGGCTGCTTATGCAAATAATTATCCAGTCAACATAAGTACCTATTATGGATGGGATTAGTCATGTGCAATGGGGTTCAAAGCTAGGTCCTCCTTTTCTAGCATGCTGGTACATTTGTTTATGACGAATGCTCTGATAAGAATATGCAAAACAAACTCATTTGGGAAAAGGAGATGGAAAGGGGTAATATCAAGTGTTCAGAGATTCTTCTTTAGGGAAAACAAACAGTAGAGGATTGAATGCTGAATACTAGAAGTCAAAGGTCAAAACAGTTGAGGCAGCATAGAGATATGTTAGTAAATAAATGACAAAATAATAAAACTTTCCATGGATACAGTAATGGCTTCTCATGAGTGATACCTGTGACTGCAGGAGTTGGGAAATGGACTGCAAAGGAGTGGGAAGTGTGCTGCTGTGATGGCCAAAATTGCTATCAGGAAGCAGCAGCTGTATCAGTGAATGGCGTGGTTCACGTATTATGTCTGCCATTTAAATGGTTCCTTTAAACCAGGGGTGGGCAATTGTTTTGGCTCGGGGGCCACTTTGTGGGAGTGGAGGTTAGCGGAGGGCTGCACCTTTTAAAATGATTGCATTCATTAGTTAACTTTGTATTTCAGAAAAGGTATAAATTGTATCATAAAAATCAATAAATATAAATTAAATAAAATAGTGGTAGTTTTATTCAATTTATTTATTGTGCTAATTTCATATCATCTATAGCTGCAAGCACATTTAATTTTAGAATCCGTTTAATGAGACAAATGTACCCTATCACACTTTTCTACAATTTTTTTGAAATCAGGAGTGAGATTGCTTGTTGAGAAACCTCGTGGCCGACTGTCTTGGTGGGCCGCAAAAAACTCTGTGGCGGGCCACATGTGGCCCTCGGGCCACTATTTGCCCACCCCTGCTTTAAACCATTCCAGGGCTTTTTTTTTGTAGAAAAAGCCCAGCAGGAACTCATTAGCATAATAGGCCACACCCAACAGCAGAAACTCATTAGCATATTAGGCCATACCCCTGACAGCGCAGCTCCCTCCCAGGATTGGCTTCCCCAAGTGCCCCGCAGTTTGCAGGGTGCATGGGGAACCTGAGGGAAGGAAAGCAGTTTCTGGATCGGCTTCCGCAGGTGCCCCACAGCTGTGGGGTGCCTGGGGAACCCGAGGAAAGGAGACAGTTTAAACTGCCTTCCCTCCCTGGGTTGGTTGGCTTCCTCAGGTGCCCCACAGCTTGCAAGGTGCCTGAGGAACCTGGGGAGGGGGGGAGGCTGTAGGCATGGCCAACTCGGAAGCCAGCCGGAACTCTGTTCCTGTGCATTCCTGCCCAAAAACAGCCTCGCTTGTGAAGAATTTTTTTGTATGTCTGAAGTTGCGTTAAACAAATAGAGCATACAAACACACAAATCTGCTTTATACTGTGTCAGATTATTAGTCTATTCAGGTCAGTATTGTCCAGTCTATTCAGGTCAGTATTGTCCACACTGGCACCAGCTCTCCAGCATCTCAGGTAAAGTGTCACATCACCTTCTTCCTGATCTTTTTAGCTGGAATTGCTGGGGACTAAACTTTGAACCTTCTGTAAGGTTCAAGGGGGCAAAGTGTTTTTGTTTGCATTAGTTACCCTTGCTATCATGTTGGGATAAACCCAACAACAAACAAAATGTGTTTCTGATGAGAATAATGTTATTGAAGAAGAAAGATTTGGGGGTTAATCAATAATGCACATTTAACTACAGTTCATTAAATTCAGATGATTCTTCATATTGCTGAATTGCTTCAATTTAACTAATTGATTTCCCGAATGAGGTTCACTTCTAACCACTTATCATTTTCTAGTGAACATTTAGAGCTAACGTTTCAAAAAAGATGCCTCTGGAATTGCAAGCTAAGGATGTTGTAGGAACAAAGTTGATGCAGAGGAACACAAAGAATCCCTTGTAGCTAAATGAGAGTACAAAGGATTTCTGACCTGTTGTTATGCACTGAGGGTAAAAATGCACCTGAACTCCAAATTATAAGTGCCTGATTGTAAAGTACATCATATGCTGTGCTTTGGTTTCTGTGGCTAAATCCTCTGTAGAAATAAATTAATATATTGCCATGAGCCCCAGTCTGGTTACATGCAGCTACAGCAGCCAGGACTGTGCAGGTACAGCCCAGATCATATAATTAGCACTGATCAAGTTGCTTGGGGGAGAATGAGCAATAGCTGGACCAGGGGAGGTGCTGTGAACTAGTGAAGGCATTATTTTACCTGTGGAGATTTTTATATTAATTACATGGCTTAGTAACCACCCCAACCACATCAAACAATCCATTGTGTATCATCAAGCCCTATACTATTGTTGCATCTGCTCCAACCCCTCCGACAAAGATACTCACTTGAAGAATCTGTAACAGGCATTTTTGCAATGACAATACCCTCCTGATATGGTGAGAAAGATGACTGGAAAAGCCAGAATGATATCCAGGAAAAGCTTGCTACAAGACAAGCCAAAAAAAAAAATGACAACAGAACACCACTGGTGGTCACCTACAGCTCACAACTCAAGCCAGTTCAACACATTATTCATGACCCAGGACAAGCACTGGGGAGCCAATTTTTTCTTGATTACAGACAGCCTGCTAACCTTCTGATAAACTACCTAACAGTGAGATGGACTCTGGTACCAAGGCCTGCAACAAACCAAGATGCCAACTTTGCTCTCATATAGTTCCTAGCAATACCATCAGTGGATCCAGCAACATCAGCCATACCATCTCAGGTTCATACTCCTGCTCATCCTCTAATGTGATTTATGCCATCACATGACAGCAGTGCCCTTCCACTCTCTACAGTGGACAAACAGGACAGTCCCTTCAACAAAGAATTAATCCACATAAGTCTGACATTAGAAACCACAGTATTCAAAAACCAGTGAGGGAATATTTTAACCTTCCAGGACACTCAGTTGCTGACCTAAGTGTAGCAGTTATCTTACAAAGGTATTTCAATGGGAGATTAGAAAGAGAGACTGCTGAATTGCAACTGATAATGAAGCTCAAGACAATGCATCTGGTGGTGGAACAACTTCAGATTTTCTTGGATGTTGCTGTCCTGGACACATTCCAGGCTGGCTTTCAACCTGCCCATGAGATGGAGACCACACTACTCGCCCTCACAGATAACCTCCAGAGACACCTGGATTGGGGCAGGTCTGCCCTGCTGTTGCTTCTTGATCTAACCCAGCATTCGACATGGTCAACTATGAACTTCTGACCTACTGTCTCACCAATACTGGAATATGGGGGACTGCCTTACAATGGCTTCCTTCCTTCCTTCCTGGTCAGGGACAGAGGATGGCACTTGGAGAAGAACTATCCCAACAACACCCACTAAAGTGTGGGGTGCTGCAAGTGGCTATCCTCTCCCCAATGTTGTCCAACATTTACATACGCCTCCTTGCCCAGTTAGCCTGGAGGTATTGTAACAGGCAGCACCTGCCCTGCAATAGGGGTGGTCTTTCCTGAGAGAGAGGCACTCCAAAACAACCTCTGAACCTCCACAAGCAGTGCCCTTATGAAGCCAGGTTTGGCTTAAACAGTGGCTTTCGCTGGGAGATTAAGAGAATCTCATTTTGACTTGAAACACAGGCCAAGTGAAGATCACAGGGCTAGCTACAATGTCAAACATCCTCCATGCAAGTAGCTCCCCCCCCCATTCCTCTGCTCCTTCCATAAGGATTAAAATGGACAAATTTCTGCTCCTTCCTCAGGTGTCTTCTAATGCTCAAATGGCCAATCTTTTGTCTGTCAAATGTACAGGCAGACAGAGACACAGAGCCACTGGTCTGTGTCTCTGTCATGAATGGAATATGTTGTATGTTTCCTGCCCCAAATCCTGCCATACCTGTAAGGAAATACCTTCCAGATAATCCTCTCATTCCCGTAGCTATGTGTTTTTCTGAAGTATCTGCATTCTTTATACCTATGCCAGACCCATAAAGGTAAATATTAACTCTTTATTTCTGTTGAATGGTCACCCATTCAGCTCCACCCTGCCTCACATTAAGAAACTTTACCTCCATTATCGCGCACCAGGGAAATGCCAGATTGTTCCACAATGGGAGTCCCATCAATCCATTGTGAAACTAGCCACCACACTTTAGCATATCTTCAGAATACATTTTGGGGTATAAATATACCCAGTGCTGGTAGCCAAATTGCCTTGATTTCTTATCAATATTGGGGAATTATAGCTTATTAATTAACTGGCAATAGGAAAAAAGGAGTCACCACCAATATATACAGAGGTCCCACACCTTACAGATGCACCAGAAAATAAGCAAGAAGGCTGGCTTCAGTAATAGAATAGTTTCTTTACTAAGGATTCTTATTCAAGCAAACAATACAGATTCACACACACATTTATACAGAGCCTAAGAAATAAAATTAGAGCAAAGAGACGGTTGCGTGAGCAGGAATATTGTTGGTATCCATCGAGGGCAATAATTACTTATCTGGAGAGATGTTGCGTTCCCACTGGAAAAATAAGGGGAAGCTAGGAGGGATTAGGGGCATGTGTCCTGAACCTGCAGCAACACGTGCAGACTCTGGCTTTGCAACCAAGAGCTGAGGAGCTAGGGTAGGGTAAGAGGTAGTAGAAGTTATAGAGAGGACAAGTTGCTGTGTGTCCTCTTTTTATTAGGGGGCTCTGGGAGAGGGCTTGGCCGGACACCTCCCTTGAGACCACCCCTTGATGGTCCACCCCAAAAGTCCTGTCCACTAGAGGAGAGGGGCTTAAGGGGTTGGGCAATATTACACTCTACCTTGGTTGTAACAGAGATACCTGGAGGTGGAAAATGACTCATTGGCTAGAACCTTTGTCTTGCTGATGGGCTTAATGCCTCTGTGCTGCAGAACTGGTTTCTGGTGAGCCAAGTCCATTGTCTATGTAAACAGAGGAAATAGTCCTCTTTATTACTCTGGAGCAAGGAATGGTGGAGGGGGGGTTGCCTGTGTGAAGAAGAAAAAGAAGAAAATGGCTAATGGCGTCTGAAAGCACATGTTCAAGCCACAGTGACGAGTGGCTATTGCTGTGTAAGTAGCTGTATTAGGGGAAGTCTCTGGGAGCTGGCAACTTCGGGAACCACTGGCACATCGTCTCAGGTATTGGCTGGCATGTGTATACAGCCGGCATTGCGATCTGGTCAGTTGCATCTCAGTCCCTTGTACACATTCAGCAACATAGCCTCTTATTGACACTTATGGATTTTTAGGTCCATGAGAGCACATAAGCGCCTTGAAGGGCAACAGTCCCACACAGGTGTCAAACTCAGTGCTTCATTTGCCATATGTATGCTGGGGGGGGGGGAGAGCATGTGTGAGAATGCTTTGCTTGGAAACTGTCTGCAAGGAAAAGCACCTCCCACCTCTGGGAAGCAAGTGACCTTGGGCACTGGCTCTGCTAGGCTAGCTGTAGAAGATAACCGCAGGGGTGAATTATAGGCTGGGGGGGAAAGGTAGGAACATTAGATTTAGGTGGGCTGAATGCCTGGGCTGATTGGTTGAGACCTATAGAGGGGCTTGCTTAAATGTAGTATATCGAGGGGGGGGTTCACATCTTGGACTTTAGTTCTGACACAGAAAGTGTCTCATCTGGAACTTACTAATGTCTCAGTAAACATATCACTGCTTAGGAGAGTGTTGTTGGGAGCACATTTGTCCAGGAGTCTGACAACAGGCATGGCATGATTGAGCTGGGTGCACACAAAGCCAGCACTCCTGGTCATAACTCAGGTCCTCCATGGTCTTGCTGGTTGGATCCATACAGCTTCTCTCTCCAACCTCCAGACCTCTGCACCTCTTCAGGGTAGGTATATTATTAACCTGATCCCCTACCCCACTATCTGTCAGCTGACTCCTTTTATTTCTTCTTGTATGCTTGCAATCATTTATTTGAGTGTAAATATTCAAATTATTATTTTTCCTTAATAAAACCTATTCCTTAATAAAATCCTTAATAAAACCTTAATAAAAACCATTTGGACTGGCTATTAACTCAACCAGGGGGCTAAAGGGAGTATCTCCATAAACACAGATAACAGGTCTCACTTTTACCGCAACCTCTTGCTAGCTCTGCCTTTGCTGCTAATCTCCCCAATCAAACCAAAGGCAATAATTTATTTATTAAAGCTGTCATGGGGTAACAGTATGGGCTGGGCTGTCACCAATATGTTGATGGCACCCAGCTCTATTTGCTGATGGACGGGCTCTGCCCCAGAGGTATTAGAGAGGGCACTACAGGCTGTGACTGGATGGGTCCAACAGCGCTGATTGAAAATGAATCCAATGAAGATGGAGGTGCTGTACCTGAGTCGTAGGGAGTTGGGGCTGGGAATCCAGCTCCCAACTCTTGGCAGGACACTGCTGGTGCTGCCACAGAGGTTGAAGAGCTTGGGGTGCTCCTGGATCCCTCTGTTTTGATGGAGGCCCAGGTTACTGCCATTGCTCAACTGGCCTTCTATCATCAGTGGCTGGTCAGGCAACTGGTTCCCTATCTCACTTCTTGGGACTTAGCTATTGTGATCAATGCAATTGTCGCTTCCAGACTAGATTATTGTAACTCGCTTTATGAGGGGCTGCCCTTGAACTTGACCCAGAAACTGCAGCTAGTGCAGAATATGGTGGCACGTATGCTGACAGCGACTCTTGTGTGGGCTCACATTTAGCCAGTGCTGTGCCAACTACACCGGCTGCTAATAGAGTACCAGATGCAGTTCAAGGTTCTGGTATTAACCTTCAAAGTCCTATGCAGCCAGGGACCTGCATATCTTTGGGGTTGCCTCTCCCTATATGCGCCCCACAGAGCTTTGCACTCAGCTGACCAACATCTACCAGTTGTTCCCAGTCCCAAGGATATCTGGCTAGCCTCTACTAGAGCCAGGGCTTTCTATGCCCTGGCCCCAACTTGGTGGAACATGCTTCCACTTGAGATAAGGGCCCTGCGGGATTTGTTACAATTTTGCAAGGCCTGTAAAACAAAACTGTTTTGATGGGCTTTTGGCTGAGTTAGCAGAAATCCAAAATCCATCTCTGGCCTCCCCTACTGAAATCGCTGACTTCTGATCGGCGTAAACTGAGCATAGCTAATGAGGCTCTTGCACTGATTGTTGGTTTTACCATTGTTTGAGCTGGTTTGCAGGGAGATCAGGATAGAAATAGAATTAATTAATTAATTAATTAAATCCACCTGGATTGAATCTTGAATCAAGACCTACGTTTCCTGTCTCATTACCAATGCTGATTTCTCCATGCCTACTACCTCTCTGGATATCACACTGATCCAGTGTCACCTATTGTCATTTGCCTGCTAATGTCATTTGTCATCTGAAATCATTCCACTTTCCAATATATAGGACGGATGGACTCACATTCTAGCAGCAGAAGTGAGCAGTGACTCATGAACGCTCATACCCTACCACAAATTTTGTTAGTCTTTAAGGTGCTACTGGACTCTTTTTTATAGCTTAGTACAGAATTTGAAGTGGAACAGAAGTCGTGAACATTGCAATAGAAGAGAAAGCTGAAATTAAAATTATGTATGTAAAAAGAGAACTCTTTAAAAAAGGGAAATCAGATAGATCCCCATTACTTTTTCCCCTTTCCCCTCCTGTACATGTTGCTGCTTGTGTTGAAGACCCTAATTAATGACCCTCCACCCCATTAACAACACTTCAGCATGCAATAAAGATATATTTGGGTTGGAGTGAGTGACCCAGCATGCCTGGACATTGGGGGGGGGGGGGCTGCATCACTCTAAGAGTGTATAGGTATTATCTGATGAATGGGATGCCTCTCTTTGTCTTAACCTAGAAGCTGCCCTCTGACCCTTCCTCTCTCTCTCATTGTGTCCTCTCACTCTCTCTTCACATGGCCTTCCATGAAGACACATGTCACTGCAGGTCTCTCCAGTAGATACAATGCCCTCATATTTCCACACACATGACACTGGACAAGCTGGCCATTTGTGATCGGGAAAGTACTCATTAGATTAGGCTTCTTTCTCTCCTTTTAACTGCATCCTGAATGTGAAGTGAATCTACTTAGATAAATATAAGTTTACCTTTTTTGCAGTATACTTCTGTGAGTATTTACTTACTGCACTCAGTATCACACTTCTATGACTGGGCAAACTCTGCTATATTAACCAGATATCCCACTAATTTGCATAAGGGCTGTATACACTAAATGGTATATTAGGGAAGGGATTGGATCTGCCCTTTAAATTTACTTATTCTGATTCTTGGATTTAAACCTGTACTTGGTTTCAGACTTTTATAAATTGAGACATATTAGTTGACCTATTTAAATGGTGTGTTTCATTTTTGAACATCCTTAATTTTAAAAATTCAAACTGGAAAAGTAATGGAATTGTTTATACCAGTGGATAATGCAGACATCCACATAACCATTCTAGAAGCTTTAAGGGATCTTTGACAAAATGCTGACATATCTCTCCAAGCCTGGAAGAACTGAGAATGTGCTTAGAGTAAATCATAAATGAAGCTTATTGGGAGGGAATAACATAAAGAACTTGGATGGAGAATCGACATACTCACACAGTCAAAATAATATTAAGCATTCAGCAATAATACCAAACACGAGTAAGCCTACCCAAAATAGTCAAATATTGCAGGCAGCATAGTACACACCATATTTCACTCAAGCAAAGAGGTGAGGCCAAAGAGGTGGAATAAAGCAGATAAAGCAGGAGATTTAGCTCCAAAATAGGCAGGTCTCAACAAAAGGTCCAGTTCCTAGGGAAGGAGTCTGAATGCACATAGAAGTCAGAATGCTACAAATCTAAAGTTAAGTACATGCTGCCACGTTCAAAGGCAGTGTTCCAAAGTAGTCATTTAAGCAGACATCTGCAAGGGAAAGAGAGGAGAATTCCAGGTATGAAACCTGCAGAATCACACCTTTGGGACAGACTCTCACTCCAGTTATAGAACAGGTTCAATAACAAAATATTATTTTCTTTCAAGGGTTGGAAGGAGAGGCAGTCAGATGGGGGAATCTGGTGTGCAGTCTGATTGAAGGGGTTTCAACCCGCTAAAGATCGGCAATCGTTTATCACCTGGAGGAAAGCGGGCATCACCAGACTCTACGACCTTACCCTAGCCAAAAGACAAGCCACGAAAATGGAATTAGAAAATAAATTCAAAACAAACTTACCTTGGTACGAGTATCTCGAGACTCTCCATCTATTGGAAACGCTAAAATAAAAAAGTACATAAAATCACCATTAAGACCCTTTGAGTTACTCTTGATAACCCCTTTACAAAGAAAGGATTAATATCCCAAGCCTACAGACAATTGCTAGATAATGATCCCAGGCAGAACCTTTTTTACCAATCAGCCTGGCACTCTGATCTCCAGCTTCAGCTCACTGAGGAACAGTGGCAATCTATATGGTCCACAACTACTAAAACAACAAAATCTTTATCCATTCAACAGATCCAACAGAAAGTAATGCTGAGGTGGTACACAACTCCTCAAACGCTCTCATATATAACCCCACAGGTTAAACCCACCTGCTGGGAAGGATGTGGGCTCACAGCTAACTTCTTCCACACTTGGTGGTCATGCAATATCATCACTACATTTTGGAAGGAAGTGCTAGCACAAATTAAAGGACTCACAGGCCATCACATCTCATTCATCCCGTCCTCAATTCTTCTCAATTACTGGTCCATCAAGGGCCCACCCCCCTGTGCTCGAGATCTAGTAACTGTTTTGATTGCAGCAGCTAAGGCGGTAATAGCTAAACAATGGAAGTGTGAGAAACCAACAACAATTCAACACTGGTGGAACAAGGTTTGGGACTACTTCATGGAGGAAAAATGTATGCTATGCTTTGACAAGACCTTAGTTATAAACAAGCTGTATAACCCTCTGGAGAAGTGGCGCCCATTTTTAAACAAAATTGACAAAGAAAAGTTTGAGGGTGAAGTACTATCCTTTTGTAAATTTAAATTATACTCTTATGGGTAAACTGTTTTGAGACAACTCTAAATCAGTTACATAAGTATTTGGAAAATGTTTGTAACAGAACATATTAGGCCCTGAAAAAGTGATGTATTTTGTAGGTTACTATGTCTTACCATCTGAACTCTCTTTCTCCTTACAATGTAACCTCTTTTCTCAATAAAGCTGTTGGACTGTTACAAAAAAAGATTGAAGGGGAGAAAGACGGTGGTTCAAGAACTAGGGAATCTTTCCAAAGAGGCAAAGAGGAGTCATATCTGGAGGCAACCTTTCTTGATTACCTCATGGATTACCTCATGGTTTTGGCAGTCAAAATTTTGTTAACTTAGACAATCAGACCTATTTACAAAACTTGATAGAGTTTTGCCCTTGGCAGAGTGCTAATGTAGGAGGCTCCTTAAGTGGCTAAAGGTACCTTGAGTGATCACTGGAAGGCACTGATAAATGACTGATTGCCAGATACTGGACAGATACTGGCTTCTCTTTGGAATGCCCATTTTCCTCAGGAGAGTGTGATATGATTAGATACAGTCCTGTGTACTCTACTGGCTTTCATATCTTTGAGGGACCAAAATTTGTTTACTGGCCCATGAGAAGACTAGGTAAACAGAAGCTAGTCCAACACCCACAAAGTGGGGAGTGGAGAAAAAGACAAATCCAAATGGAAGCGTGTTGACGACAGAATCATCAGATCCAGCCAGGGTATTGAACAAAATCACAACCAATGACAATGAAGTACACACATGCACACATCCATGTGCTGGGTGTTTGGATCTAGCTGTGGCAGTAGCACTCTCAGCACCCCTTTATACATGACACATAAGGGAATCTGGCCACAGAAGCTTCCTTCTTTATATGGATCACTAATTTGGGAACTTCTTTTCTTACATGTCAGATCATGTGTACATGTAGACACATTTAATTTTGACATATTTTTGTCTAAAGCCAGATATATTCCTTTTCAAACTTACAGTCAAGTTATAATTACTAAAGTAGAAATATTTCAGAACCTTCAAAGTTCAGTGCTCTTAGACAAACTGGAATGAATTTTCTAATTAAATTTGCTGTATTAAAAATCAATTAGATTAAATTTTAAACAAGCTCAGTTTAATTAACGGTTACAATATAAGTCAAGGATGAATTTCTGAATGTTTTGCTCAGTTGTGCTCAAGTACCTCTTCCTTCTTTATATATCTATTATATATCAGTCATTGGACTATCTTTCACTGGTCAGTTTCTTTTTGTATACCCACAATATCCACAAACAGTATTCTGTGGTCAGCTTGTGCATTCTCTAAACATCAGCCAGTGTTCCAAATTAGCAAAGGACTGATATACTAAGATATATTCCCTACTAAATCCTGAAAAAACCCCTGTAAATTAGTTGCTCGGTATTACAGGGGATCCACATGGGCTTGGATATTATACTGTTGTAACGGTTCTCCTCCTGGAGTTCAGAAAGTTTAGTGAGAATCAAGAAGTAAATTGTTTTTAATTTAATTTATGTAGGATATAGTTTTTTTACTTCGTACCACAAAATACTTTTGACTTTGTCTTTTATTAATTGTACTGGACTTTCTGTGATTTATCTGTGCTATTTCAAATGATTTTTTAAAAAAATTAACTTTGGCTGTGGTCACACACACTAAATAATCCATTTTCAATCCACTTTCCAACTGGATTTTACTGTGTGAACTGGCAAAATCCAGTTGGAAAGTGCATTGAAATTGGATTGAAAGTAGATTATTTAGTGTGTGTGAGGCTGCGATCGCACACACTAAATAATCCACTTTCAATCCACTTTCCAACGAGATTTTTACTGTGTGAACTGGCAAAATCCAATTCAAAAGTGCATTGAAAATGGATTATTTAGTGTGTGTGATCACAGCCTGAGACTGCAGCCTTTGAGTCACAGTTCAGCCTCTTAGCTAGAAGATTACATTATCCCCTTACTTCCACCAAAAAGGGTACTTGATCTATGTTCATTGCATTGCTAGGATTGTCATGAGATATTAAAATTTAGCCACAACAAATGCTCTTAAAACAAATTGCTTTTTTTGAAGTTTACCCAATGCATCCAATTTGCTGAATCTTGGCTCCTGAGCACTCTTGCCTCCCCCAGTGAAAACTAAAACAGACAACCAATGTGTATGTCTTGAGTGAAGAACAAAGCAGCTGCAGCCATCTCCTTTCTTGCTGATACTTATTGGCTGTAAATAGGAAAGCTCTTTGGGTGGTATTATTATGTCAGAAAATTCTAGAATATAGTATGGTATTTCTCCACTAGAGGTTAAATGGTGATTGTTTCTGCAAGAGTATGACCAAAGATGACCTATTTCTGTAGATCCATTTCACTCTGTACTTCACCTAGTTTGGGATCTGAAATGACTTTTGTTGCCCTGACAGACAACCTTTGCTAAGATGTGCCTGTTACTTCACATGGACTTTCAATTGGCTTTTGATACCATCCACCATGATATCCTTCCAGACCAATGGGATAAACTGGGGCATAGGGGTTTATTTCTTATTTGATCAGTAGGTTCCAGGAGGTGGTGCTGGGAGACTGCTGCTCAACTCTGTGGAATTTTTGCTGTGTTTATTTACTTTGTTTGTAATCCCACTTTCTCACTGAGACATAAGGAAGAGTATACAGTATGCATGTAATCAAATAGCACAAGCCATCTAATAAGCAATGTAACAGGACTAGGATGACACAAGTAGAAATAATGTACAAAACAGTATCAGACATAATATGTCAAAGCAGAATATGGAATTACAGAAAAAACAAACAATGGGAGATGAAAATATAGTGCTGCCATCAACATGTATATCCCTCCCCTTCTGGTTTATGTAATCAATAAAGAACTGCATGTAGTGGACACAATTAACCTAAAGCTTCCTTTGAAGGAGTGATGTTGAAAGATGTATGAACATGGGAATTCTGAAGAAACCCACTGACTTTTAATGCAAACAGCAAGAAGGTAGATAAGATAAAATGGTATTCCCTGAAGGGTTCCCCTCTGTGTTATCTGTGAATGCACAATTGTTTGGTCTTCTAGGAAAATGAACCCTAATCCTCTACATAGCTTCATGGACAGATGCTCTTTTTCCTATTCCCCTAACAAAGATCACACACAGAGACTGAAGATAAAAGAATTTGCAACCTTTGTGATGAACTCCTTAGGCAGTCTTTGTTCAACAGATGTTTCAACACAGTTTTACTTCATCTTCAACATTTCTGCTGTGCATTTCTTCAAGAGCAAAATCAAGATGGCTTACAAAGTAATCAATACTTTGAATACAAAGCAATGCATGCTATAACTATAACAGCTCCTTAATAAAAAAAAAGACACAGAAATGGAACAATGCTTGAAGTATTGCATAACAGCAGTGCAAAAACAGGGACTGAGATGGTAGGTAGGTAGATCCTTCTTGTTGAAACAAAAAGAACTTCACTAGTCCTTAAAGATCACACAGTGGGTTTCTATTCAGAAGATGTTCTGCAAGAACAAAATTTTATGGCCTCACAGTTGTTATTTGGTGGAAGATACAGGGTGCCAACCTAAAGAAACTCCATGTACATCTTTAATTTTTTTTTTACTATTTTTGTGTTCAGGGGCACCACTCATCAGTGGGGGGCATTACCCCCAAATGCCCCTATGGCCTAACCAGGTCATGAAAGGTCTGCCCATGTCATGAAAGGTTTTAAATGTTAAAATCAGTAGTTAGCATCAAGAATTGGGGTGCAGTCACTGCAGTCCTTCATAGACTTAGGATGCTGCCCCCACACTGACCCTTTAAAAAGACATGCAGCTGTGTTTTGCACCCACTGAAACTTCTGAACAGCGATCAATGCCAACCTCACAAAGAGGAAATTGTGGTAAGCAAACATGGTGGTGGTGGAGGAAAGTGTCATCAAGTCACAGCTGACTTATGGTGACCCTGTTGGGTTTTCAAGGCAAGAGACATTCATTGCCTACCTCTGCATCATACCCCTTGTATTCCTTGGAAGTCTTCCATTCAAATACTAGCTAGGGCCAACCCTACTTAGCTTTCGAGATCTGACGAGATCAGGCTAGCCTGGGCTATCCAGGTCAGGACTGTAAACAAACACAGAAAAAAGATGGCCGCTGTTTTTCAAGAGGGAACCTCAGATAAGATGTAAATGATAAAATAGACAAGCAATCCAGGAAATACAAAAGGTGTAATGTAGGAACAGGCACGAACCAGATGACGAACCAAAGTTCATCACAAATTTTGGCCAGTTTGAGGTTTGTGAACTGGCGTTCGTGAACTGAAGATCAAGGATGAACAGCAATGAATTTTGGTGTAATTCATGGTGGTTCGTGAAGAGCAGAAAGCAGGAGTAAACCTTGCTTTCTGAAAAACAGCTTAGTGGCTGGAAGCTCTCCGCCACTCAGTCTTTTGGCTTAAATGGTTCAGAGCCATTAAAAACTTGTTTTCACCTCCCTATGGCTTTTCTGGGAAATCCCCCACTTTCTCCTGGCCATGGCTCACTGTAGCCAGGATAAAGTGGGGAGGGAAGTTCCTTCCTAGGGGATCTTCTCACCTTTTTGCTGTTTTTCAGGCTGTCTTCTGCAGTCCTTTTAAAGATCCTTCCTGAGAGATTCCCCCGCTTTCTCTGGCTGCTGTTTTTTGGGCTTTTAAGGTTTAAAGAGACTGCAGAAGACAGCCAAAACAGCTATGCAGCCACCACACAGCTGTTTTTTGCACTGTTTTGCAGTACCTTTAAACTTTAAGGGACTGCACAAGATAGCCCAAAACAGCTGAGCTGCGGGGAGCAAGCTGCTCTCTACTGCTCAGCTGTTTTTGGGCTTTCTGAAAACTCAGTTAAATGGACTGCAGTCCCTTTCAACAGGGTTTGCAAGGCCACAAACCAGTTTAGTTTGTAAATGAGCCTCCCGGTTCGGGGTTCGGTTCTTGGTTCAGCCACGAACCATGAACTGAACCATATTTTCCTGCTTTGTGCCCATCACTAGTGTGGCACTTTCTTTACCAAGGAAATCCCATATGTAATGAGATGTGCTGTATTCATGAATCCAGACCTGTGGACCAGAACAATCCAGGCAACCCCCAATAAATGTATTTAATCATATGCAAGACTAGGACATATTTCACATTGCCTTAAAAATTCACTTATATTACCTGATGTTACCATGTTGTCTTCTTGTGTTCAGACAACTTTGCAAACATCCCAGCACTCTCTCCTATCTTCCCCCTTTCTCCCCATTCCTAATAAAATTGGTTTCTCCTGCACCTTTTTTCAAAGTTAAATGTATTTGCAACAAAGCCTGTACTCTGTAATCTGAACTAAGTTTTTCTCAATGGTGACAACCCACCAGTCCACCAAAATCAGCCCAAAAGAGGCAAGCTGGTGTGGGTGTTTTTTTCCAATTTTTTTTTTTTGTTTGCATTTCGATGGCAAAACGTTTTAGCGATTGAAGTTGCCTGTGTTGGGGCACCTTGCGAGTGAGTATGTCTCTCTTGGTTTGGTCTCCTCTCTCTGCCTCTCTCTCCAGCCGGAGAAAGCTGGGATCATGTCTTCAATACCAGATATCCTCTTCAATGCCAAAGCCAATGATGCAAATAAATTATCTTTTGTGCTTTAGCTATTGCGCTTTACACAAGAGTAAATGGGTCTATTCTCATGTAAAGAAGGCAAGTGAATGAGGCTGCTGATATGCTCAAACAATTCAACACATGTGCAAAAGAAACAAAAACAAACAAACAAACCTGGAACAGATGGAACTCCTGAGGGGACGTCTGAGCAGATTCCACTGATAGTGCGATCATCAGAAGCAGCACAACATGTGCAAAAATGCGAAAGGCAGCTGCAGTTTGAAAAATGTGTCCATTTTTTCCCAAGGGATACCATAAAAGGGGGGGTATATTATATTTCCATACAAATTAGTTACCTTTTGTATATATAGCACTTTCAGGAGATGAGTCATCTTCCTTGAAAGTAAAAAAAGGTAGTTGTTCAACAACCCCTCCATAAACCCAGTCTCAGCTGCTGAGCCTGGCTACGAGCCATCTCTCACTCTTTGTTTCCTCTCTTTTCCCCATCCTACCTTTGAGGATCTCAAGGAGACACACCAGACTCCCCCCTCCATTGCCACATCCCCAACAACAACAACAACCCTGAGAGGTGGACCAGGCTGAGTGACTGGCCCTGGGTGACCCAGACAACAGGGTCCTGGCTCAGGAGAAGGGGGGTCTGAACTTGGCTCTCTCAGATTCCCACTCCCAGTTCTCATCCCTTTTGCATTTCCCACAGACACGGCAGGGCTCAAGGGAAGGCCTGATGGAGAGGCTGTTTCCAAAACCTCCAGGGTGTGTTTTTTGTCCTCCCAAGACCCGTTTTCCTTCACAGGCTGAGAACAGGTGGGGGGAGAAGGGAGGTCGCCATCCCCCACCCTCCTAGGGCTGCCAAGTCCAACTTGGGAAATATCTGGGGACTTTGGGGGTGGAGCCAGGAGACTTTGGGGGTGGAGCCAGGAGAAAGGAAGTGACATCATTTTGTGAAGTCACATCCTGTGATGTTGCTTCCACATGAACTCATGAAGTTTCCTAATACTGAATCAGGCCATTGGTCCATCAAGGTCAGTATTGACTACTCAGACTGGTAGTGGCTCTCCAGGGTCTCAGGCTGAGATCTTTAATATCACCTATTACCTGATCCTTTTTTAGCTGAAGAGGCTGATACCTCCTGCATGTCAAGCAGATGCTCTATCACTGAGCAACAGCCCTACTGAATCCTTCCTCATCTCGGCAGAATATGAAGCACTAAGTGCTACACAAGTGCTAAATATGATTTTCATATCATAAGAACAGGAGAGAAGCCACAGTGGATCGGGCCAACAGCCCATCCAGTACAACACTCTGTGTCACAACAGTGGCCAAAAATACCAGGTGCCCTCAGGAGGTCCAGCAGCGGGGCCAGAACTCCAGAAGCCCTCCCACTGTTGCCCCCCAAGCACCAAGAATGCAGAGCATCACTGCCCCAGACAAAGGGTTCCATTTAGACCTTGTGGCTAATAATAGCCACTGATAGACCTCTGCTGGATGGGGACAGAGAGACAGACAGACAGACAGACAGAAAAAAGAAAGAAAGGGGGAGGGGGAGAGAGAGAGAAGGAAAAGAGCTGGCAGATGCACTTACCCCAGGCCCAGCAGCAACCTTTCAATCTTACTCCAGCCGCATGCAAAAGCAGGCCCTTCAGTAAGAGCCTAGTCTCTCGTTAATCTCTGGGCGGGGCTCTTAACTAACTCTTGCTAACTCTTAAAGGGGAAATGTCTGGTGAGGCTTTTCACTGCAGGCTCTTCAGACATTTCCCTTTTAAGAGGCCTGGAAGGGAGAGGGCCCAGCAGGCTCCGACGTTCCTCTCCTGTTGGCAGCCATTGCCTCCCCCCGGTGGCCAGTTTTGAAAAGGCGGGGGTAAGCATGAAAAATCGGTGTTTCCCCTGCCCTACCGGGGGACTTGGCAGCCCTACACCCTCCCCAACATTCTGCTTCCCGGCTCCGCAGCTGTTCAGATGTGTGGTGGCAACTGTGGCACCCCTTTTCCCCTTTGTTCCCCAACTCACTTCCATGTCCAGGAAGTCTTTCCCCACAGAGCGGCATACAAAAGACTGCCCAGTTGCCTCCCAATCCATGTGCCAGCCCTCCTTCTAGTTTCTCCCCCACTGGCCCTGGCCCTTCACCTGAAAACTGCTGCTCCACATGCCCACTCTTGCCAACCCCCCCCCCCAATGGTCACTGTTGGCTCTGCTCCCCCGTGTAGCAGCTTTGTCAGTCCTCACTGAGCTGCAGTCAGAGGAGGCAGGAGGGGAAAAAGCACCACGACTGCTCTTTCTCTGCCTTCACTGCCATCCTCCCAGTATTTTAGCTCAGCCTCTCAGCTCTGCCCCCTAGCCATTTCCTTTCTATTCATTTGACAGCTTTGATCACACATACCTCACTGTGTGTGCCCGCACCCCCCCCAAAGCAGCCTCCTGCCTTCCCTCCCTCACACCAGTTGCTCACGGGCTAGATAAGAGCCCTGGATAGGCTGGTGTCACCCCCCAGGCCATATATTTGACATTCCTGATTTAGAGGGTCTCATTCCTGCTGCTTCAACACCCAACATCTCCATTTAAATTCTATCCTCCCCCGCAAATTCAACCTATGATTATTTTTCTGCCATTTTTCTCTTTCCTTGAATAAAATTTTCCCTCTAAAATGTAGGCAGTTTTTCAGTGTCACTTATGCAACAAACAGATCAGCTTTACACATTAAAACATATTATATATAAAAATGGCATACTGTGTATTATAAAAGTGCATAAAAGCCCACCAACAAATCTAAAAAGCTAAGAGTGAAAAGCAGAGGACAAAAATTGTTGCAAAAATATAAATGAAGAAGTCAGGATCCTCAACAAAATATTATTATTCTGTGTTCCAGCTTGTTCCAAAATGTTTGCGAAGGTGGATCTGTTTCCTTGGAGGATAAAGAATGCTGGCTGGGACAGTTCTAGCTGATGTTGCTCTCCAAGCCCTGAAGGTACTGAGAGGGATAAATATGTGGGGAATTGCAGGACAGGGAACATCCCATGTCCCAGCTTCCTTTCCTTTCTTCACCACCACCTGTTTGTGCCACCCTCCCAACATTACTTCCATGTCTTCTCCTCTTATTCACCTGTGCCTCACTCCTGCTGCTGTCTCCTGCTCTTCTTCAAATCAAGTTGCAAACCACTGCTAAAGTGCGTTGAGAGTGCATTATCCAACATGTATCAAACCGGTAACTGCCTCCTTCTACTGTGGTTGCATTCTCCCTCTTACCTCAGCTGACCTTATTCGTTTTACAATGTCCAGTTGTAATACCTGCAATGGTTGGCATGTTTGTTTTTCTTGTGTTGTGGTGTCTATGTAAGTACATATACCACATCTTTTTTTGTAATTAAAAAAAAAGTGTGTGTGTGTGTGTGTGTGTGTGTGTGTAAAACCTGGGGTTCCCTTGAGTATGCAGAAAAATCCCTCCTATCTGTATACAGCCTCTTTGTGCAAAAGGTGGAAAACTCTGTTGCCTGAGCTCTGTTCCATCTGAGGTTTCTACTGGATACAACTCTCTCCTATGAAGTTTAGTACAAACACTCAGTACCTGGAAAACAAAAATGGAAGATGGGTTTTTGACCGTGTATACCCTTCCTAACTTGGTTTATTTCTGTCAAAAGAGATAGTGGAAGATTATGCGGGAAGAGTCAGTGAACAGGACCAAAAAAAGAAGTGAGAGGTGACCCATCTTGTTTTATTGTATTTTTATGGTAAACTAAGGAAATGATAGCTTCTTCACAAATCCATGTGATTTTAATGCCTCTTCTTGTGCAGCTGAACATTTTTCTCTTTGTCTCTTGTTACAACCATATAAATACATAGCTCTGGGTGGGCTTTGAATGCCCCAAGCCCCATGTCACTGCAATTTATGAAAATAAGGTTTGCAAGGCACACATGTAAATCACTTGCAGCCAAAAGCTCTCTTCAGACAAGCTTAAATCTTCTTTGCCTTGCACTGCAGAGCTGGCCTCAGTAAATAATTTTATTATGTTCCTTTATAAACAATTTTGGAAGAAAAAAATTCCTGGCTTTAACACAGTAACATATTAGACTTTTGCAGCCCAAAGAATTGGATTGATTATGGTGGGATTTAAGATTGATAATGGATAGATCTATGTTATGACACCCATTGTTTTAGTGCTGGGCTATAGAGGAATGCTTTCTTAAATGGATCATTGTATAAAATATTGACCTAGAGGACTTCATTATTCAAGCAGGAGAGACAGCCACTACTTAACAGTAATAAACTGTTTCTCTGTTACATTGAGAATACTTCAGAAAATATGAGAGTTGTCAAATCTCCTGAAAATCCTGTCTTTATAGTACACATGACACTAAAGCTAGGGCAGTATTTTCTGCTAATAAAAGCAAAGGCACAGACAGATGTGAAGGATATCATGGTGCACTGACAAGAAACTAAGAAAAATGATACTTTGTTGTGAAGAAGGAAAGACACAGGCCAATGACCTTGGGAAGCTTTACTAGACCTAGTTCTTTCTGTTAGTTTAGAGGAAAGACTATATAATCCTGTGGTAACGTATAAATAAGTATGCAAACCTCAGGACGGTGCTAAACCTTATATGCAATATACAATGAAGAGTCCAAATTGTACTTTTGCATTTATATAACAAAAATAGCAGCATCCAAATGCTAGAAGCAGGGAGTTGAGAAGTTTTTGAATTGTGCTTGCCTGAAGGCTCCAAGCACAGTTTATTGGGAAGTACTCCATTGTGTGCCCCATGGAATCAGTGAGAGCTACACATCAGAAGGTATTTGCGTAGCCCCATTCTTTTCAAAGGGGCTTGTTCAGGGGTAAGTGGATTGTGCTCTAAGCTCTCTCTCTGTTCATTGCATCTAGTCAGATTGTTGCTTAAACCTTAACAAAGTGGTGCTCCCACTCACTGCTCCTAAGGGGGAAGTGTTTAGTAATGAGCTTGTTTGTTTTTTAAATACCAAAACTCCTGTTGATTTAATAAAATGAAATATTTAATTTTTATTCCAGAATCTAGTTAGGAAACCTAGAGTTGACACTTGTTTGGCTTCCTTCCTTCCTTCCTTCCTTCCCTAACCTGAACTTTACATACCTTTATAGCCTGAATTTGGTCACCTGGAGCTGTCACTTGAAACCATCTGCACATATATCCCTGGTCATATGAACCAGGCATATAGTAGGTCTACAATTAAATGTGCTGAAGGAGAAAAAAAGAAGCATAATTCTGATTTTTTTTCTGCTTACAGATTTTGAAAAAAAAGGTTTTAAAAGTTCAAAACCATTTCACCTGATTGAACTTCAGCCAAATGCTATGAGAAATGGTGATCCTTGTGATAACCTCCATATATCAACTAACCCATCTGTCCAGGGTACTGCAGTGAGAAAAGAAAAGCAGAATGTAATGGTGTCATTGCATAAGCTCCAGATGACACTGTTCCTTAGGTATAGTTCAGGTTCCTGTATACACCAGCAGCTGTGCATCTGGAATGTGTCAACACAGTTGCAATCATCTGGTTCTTTTTATACCACTACACAAATATCTCATCAGAATAATGATCTTGCTTGCAGACCCTTGTTCCTTTGCACTCAATTTGTGCTTACTGTTGCAAGGCTTTTCTCAGATACCTTTCAGTTGTCTTCTCTGTGCATAAATGGTTTTAATGTAGCTAAAGTAAAAACTAATTGCAGTCCACATGGCAATCATTACAGCACATATCTTATATTCTAATAGTGAAGTCGATCAATCTTTGGATACTTAAGTCTGGTGACTGGAGCTGTGAACAGGGAAGACATCTTTCTACAAACTTGAAAAGGGCCCCAGGTTTGCAGAAAAATGTAAAATCTGGAAAAAAAGAAATTGAGGTTTTTTTTTTGAAAAGCCAAAAATGATAAAAGGAAAGCCTGTAGCTTTAATCAATGGATTCCCTCAGTGGCTGTTGCTAGGCAAGCACAGTATGCCAGGCTGGGTTTATGTGAGGAAAAAGGCAGGGGATGGGGCAGGGCCCTTACCAGGCTTGTTTTGGCCTTTGAGGGAGGACTCATCAGGGCCAGGCCTGGCTAGGTTTGCCAGCTCCAGATTGGGAAATTCCTGGAGATTTCATAGTAAAGCCTGAGGAGGGTAGGGTTTGGGGAGGGGAGATGCCTCAGCCAAATGTAGTACCATAGAGTCCACCCTCCAAAGTGGCTATTAACCACAAAGTACAGATAGGAACTCTCAGTCTGGGGCAAGTGATGCACTGTATTCTTGGTGCTTGGGGGGGGGGGGGCAACAGTGGGAGGGCTCAGGGCTCATTTTGTAGCAGGAGCTCCTTTGCATATTAGGCCACACACCCCTAATGTAGCCAATCCTTCAAGAGCTTACAGCACTCTTCTTACAGGGGCTACTGTAAGCTCTTGGAGGACTGGCTACGTCAGGGGTGTGTGGCCTAATATGCAAAGGAACTCCTGCTACAAAATGAGCCCTGGGAGGGCTTCTAGTGTCCTGGCCCCACTGCCGGACCTCTGGAGGGCACCTGGGTGTTTTTGGCCACTGTGTGACAGAGTGTTGGACTGGATGGGCCACTGGCCTGATCCAACATTGACTTCTCTTATGTTCTTATGTTCAAAGCAATAATATTTTCCAGGGGGACAGATCTCTGTCATCTGGAGTTTAGTTGTACTTGTGGGAGATCTCCAGGTCCTACCTGGATGTTGGCAACCTTAGGCCTGAAAGCACCCTCTGGGCCCATTTTCCTAGGCAGCGGCTGCCAGAAGGTAGGATGCTTAAGACAGAAGGACAGATAAGGGTAGGTTGGATGTAGGGATGGGCCCAGACCAGAAAAAGACGATTCAGTTCTGGGTCCATGGCGGCCCACAGACTGAACCCCAAACCCAACTGAGCCAGGAGGCTCATTAATAAACTGGTTCATTCAATTTCTGGCCATGCAAATCCCATTTAAAGGGACCACAGTCCCTTTAAATGGGGTTTGCAGAAATCCACAAAAACAGCAGAGCAGCTGGGGAGCAGCTTGCTTCCTGCCACTCAGTTGTTTCTGGCTGTCTTCTGCAGTCCCTTTAAAGATTAAAGGGACTCACCTTGACCTGGATAGCTCAGGCAACTCTGATCTCATCAGATCTCAGAAGCTAAACAGGGCTGGCCCTAGCGAGTAATTGGAAGGAAGACCTCCAAGGAATACCAGGGTTTGGGATGCAGTGGCAGGCTATCAAGCTACCTCTCTGAAAAATGTCCAAGCCCCCACTAGGGGTCACCAGAAGTCACCATGACTTCCAGGCATGCAAGCGCGTGCGCGCGCGCACACACACACACACAAATACCCACACCAAAAAAGTTAAAGGGACTGCAGAAGACAACCTAAAAACAGCAGTGGGGTCAGGAGGCACTCCCCCTGCCATGCAACTGTTTTGCACTGTCTTCTGCAGTCCCTATAAACTTTAAAAGGACTGCAGAAGACAGCCTGAAAAAGAGCCACCAGCAGAAAGGGGGTACCTCCTGGAAAAGGACTTCTCTCCCACCTTTCTTCTTCACCTTCCTTTCTGTTGGCTATGGGGAGCCTCAGCCAGCAGAAAGAAGGGAGGGAAGAACTCACATCTTACCCCCTTCCATTCTGCTGGAGATCTTCCCCTTTGCTTTCTGCTGGTGGCAGGGAGCTGCTGCCAGCAGACAAGAAGGGAGGTAAGAACTCAGATGATCTTTCCTCCATCCTTTCTGCTGGCTGTGGGGAGCTGTGGCCAGCAGAAAGGAAGGGAGAAAAGATCCCCCAGAAAGCTGCAGGAAGCTGAAAGCAGGTTTTAAATGGCTCCAAGCCATTTAAACCAAACAATTGAGTGGCAGGGAGCTCCCAACTACTCAGCTGTTTCTCTTGCTTTCTACTCTTCACTGTCACAAGTCACCATGAATTGCACTCCTAATTTGTGGGAGTTTGTCTTGGTTCTTCAGTTCACAATCTTAGTTTTGCGAACTCTGAACAGCCAAAAATTTGTGATGAACTTTAGTTCATCAGCCGGTTCATGCCCATCTCTAGTTGGCTGTTCAGTGGGAAAGAGATCAGGTTGCCAACTCCAGTTTAAGGAATTTCTAGAGGTGTGTGTGTGTGTGTGTGTGGAGCCTGAGGAAGGTGCAGTTTTAGGAGGTAAGGGACCTCAAAGGGTTATACTACCATAGATACCACACTTCAAAGCAGCTAGTTCCTCCATGGGAACAAGGGTTGCCAACTTCCAGGTGGAGGCTAGAGATCACCCAGAATCACAAATGCTTTCCAGATGACAGAGATCACCTGGAGAGAATGGCTGCTTTGCAGGGTGGACTCTGTGGCATTATACTCTGCTGAGGTGGCTTCCCTCCCTAAATTTCACCCTCCCAAGGCTCCACTCCAAATCTTCAGGAATTTCACAACCTGGAGCTAGCAGCCCTAATGGGAGAACTGATCTCTGTAGTTGGGAGATTTGTTGTGATTCCAGGATAGCTCCAGACCTTACCTGGAGGTTGGCAATCCTAGAAGGAGATGAGGAAGCAGGAAAAGGGGAGAGGTTATGGGGCTTTTAGAAAACAGAAAAAGGAAATGGGGGAGGAGGAAATGAGATTCTCCCACAAGTCTTTGAGTTCCCACTTGTAATCTTTCTAATATTAATAAATATATGTGCTTGTTACACCTCCTTTTATAAAAAAACCAGAATTTTTCCTTATAAATTGTAAGGGCAGTTGTGGCTGGTGCCACTAAATTGTGCAGACATTAAAAATCCAGTCCAGTCTGCTGCGTATCTCCTACCAATGGAGCCAGATGGGTCAAGAGGAGGAATCTGGTAGATCTAATGGGAAAGATGTGGGATCTAAAGTTGCCTGGTGGGTCAGGAGCTGTTCATGTTCTTAAGAGGTTGCAATGTTTTTACAAATTATTTGCCACCAAGCAGTATCATCCACACACGAGATCAAATTCTAACAGCTCAGCACAATTCAGCTCCTATGCCGCAATCAAAAATCTCTAAATGGCCTACATACATAGCAGATACCTTTAGAAAGTGAGTGAAGCCTCATAATACAGATCATGTCAAATATGAAATGCATTATATGAATGATGAATTGAGCAAATATAAGGTTTTCCAGAAAACATTTATCCAGCACCAGAAAACATGACAGAAATGTCTCAGTGACAACAATACACAAAGGCATCTCATTTTCTTTCAAACAAAAAGATTGGACTCATATAATAATATCATACATTTTCTTTTTTTCCTCTTCCTGTCCCAGATGCTGGGGAAAAACCAACGGGGTGACATTGCCCTGCATGTAAGTTTCCCAAGGCCATCTGGCTGTCTGTGGTTGGAAACAGAATGCTGTAGTAAATCAAGAGAAAGACTTGCCCAAGGGTACAAACTCAATACAGAGTGGGATCCAAGGCCCTTAACTGTGTATTGACTGGAGCAGTACAACACTCATTTCACAGCAGGCATTTTCCCACCAAAATTTTCCCTCAGTCGGCCCCATTTCAGTTAGTTTACCCCCAGAAATTCATCCCCAGGTTGCTGAGAAGTTCACAGAAAACTGAGTAAACTTTCAAACAAACCTTGTTAGAAATGTCTGCTTTTTGTTAAACCTCTGTTTGGATCACCTTGAAGACTGGTTTCCAATTCAAAATGAACAGCAGATCTGCAGAGCAGTGATAGCATTTGTTTTTGGTTTTTTTAAATTGACCTTTATTTCCTGAAGATGTGCAGGATTATGGCTACGAAAACATTTGTCCATTTTATCTCAGGTTCTAGGCTTGGAACTTCATTGACCTAGGCTATTAGGTTTGCATAGGCCATGAAGATGCATGCCTTCAGGAAGGGTCCCCCCCCCCCCCCGAACAAAAGGAAAGTTTCCCGACTGTGGACAGCTTATCTTCAATCGAGACACAACCTGTTTAGAATGCTGGTTTTTTTTCATTGGGCAGAAAATGGTTTTGGGAAGGGGACAACTGTAACAGTGCATTGCAAAATGACACATGTGAATCCAATCCTTGGCACTGTTGAATATTTTGGGGTGTGTGCGTGTGGGAAAACTGACTTTGAATGTTCAAGGGTACTGATCTGAACAGAGTCCTCAGGCATCCTTATTCATGCATCCGAATTCCTCATATCAATCTTCCTCTCTGCTTTCCTCATCCAAATCCATTTTTCTTACATCCGAATTCCTCATATCAATCTTCCTCTCTGCTTTCCTCATCCAAATCCATTTTTCTTACTGTTTCAGCAGGCCCGTAGCCATGGGGGGCACATGAGGGTGATGCCCCCATCAATATGGCCAATTCCCACCCCCCCTGCAGGAGAGGAGGGAATACAGCAGGAGGGGAGGGAGAGGGGCGGCCTTGCTGGGTCTTCCTGCTTCCAGCTGCAGCCAAGCAGGAGGGGAGGGAGAGAGGCAGCATCACCGGGCCTTCCTGCTTCTGGATACAGGAAAATCTGGTGATGCGAAAGCAGGAAGACCCAGCAAGGCTGCACGATGACCCTGGCTGAGCAGGAGGGGAGGGAGAGGCATTGCTTCTGTGTGGCCTCCCTGGGTCTTCCTGCTTCCACAGCAAGCTTCTCAAAGTTTGAGAAGCCTACTGAGGAAGCAGGAAGACCTGGCAAGGCTGCATGGCAGTCACCCCTCTCCCTCCCCTCCAATGGGAGCCTGAACAGTGGGGAGACTTGGGAGCTGCTGGGTCTGCTGATTGAGTCCATGGGGAGGAGGCTTCTTATCCTGAGTGGCTACTCCCTGATGACTGTTTGGTTTGTAATGCTGACCTGCTCTCTGACATCCAAGGTAGGTTGAGAAATACTCTGTACTGAGGAGTGCCGTGGGAACTTGCTCTCCCCCACCCCCACCACACAGAAGGCTGTCCCCCTGCTGTGCTTCATGATGGCTCTGTACATGCCCCCTGTCTGTGAGGCTGCAAGAAAACAGAAGAACACCTGGCTATCATGCCAGGAATAGCTGGACAGTCTCTGTGTCTTGCATGTGGTGCAGCAAGCAGCCAAATGCAGCTTGTGGGGGTGGGCAGGGAAAACAATGCTGAACTTCAGCATGGCTCATCCTCACCGGGTCTTCCTGCTTCCAGTCGTAAGTTTGCCTGAATATAAAATAAATTTTGAAGTTGGACTGGAAGACCCTGTGTTCTGAAGGAAGCTAAGAGTTTAAATAAGGCACATCCCTACTTTTTGTTTACATTGGTTATGGGCAGAGGTCATTTCAAGCAGGAACATGCAGTAACGCCGTTCCAGGAGTAACAAGCCTAGGAGCGGGCACATACGGTGATGTGCTTTGGAAAAAAGCAAAAACAAACTAACTTGATCTGTATTTTCATGCTTGTTGTAAGGTAGCTTCCCTGCAAGAGCAAAGGAAACCTAAAGTGTCTTTAGTCAAATTGTAAAGCTGGCTTGCCAGCTCTGAGTTGGGAAATACCTGGAGATTTTTGGGGTGGAGCCTGAGCAGTGGGTGTTGCCTTCTGACACATTTCTGGTGATACCAGGGGGTATGGCATATGCAAATAAGTTATGCTAATAAGTTATGCTAATGAGCTCCTGCACCTCTTTTTTATGAAATGATCCCTGCAGTTATGGGAACTTTTCTCATTTCATCTGTTCCTTCCAAGTCTTCTAGATCCATTGTGAATTTTATTTCCCATGTTAATGTGCTACCTTATATAGGTGCAACATAGGTATCCTTTAGAATGCTATACCGAGGGTTGCTTGTCTATCTCCCTTTTTGATCTGCTTGCAAAACCTTTCACAACAGTTGCCCTATGCACAGTTTAAAATTCTTCAATCACTCAAGTTGCAAAAGATCTTCTTAAGTAAACATGATATAACTTTATTCACAATAAACAAAGAAAGGAACAAAATGCCTAAGAGTCCTTTATAGCAGTTTTTCCTGCCAGCTTACCCTGCATCCTAAGTAAAACTTGATCTGGAACTGCTCCAGATTCTGGTACCCTGGAGCTGTAATAAAACATGAACTGAATTTCAAAATATTACATCCCTCTTTTCCTGTGACAGAACAAAACCTTACTGAAGTACTTTACTGTAGCTAAAGAATATCAAACAATGTGTTATCATACATACAACTGTTCTAGAAACCCAAATATTATCTTTACAGAATAATTTCCAGAACTTTATGTTTTCCTCACTGGGGTGTAATCATGGTTGCTTGCATTCTTGTGACTCTATATAGGCGATAGGGCTACCTATATAGGTGATAGGGCTACCAACTTCCAGGCAATAGAGATCAGTTCACCTGGAGAAAATGGCCCCTTTGGAAGGTGGACTCTATGGCATTATACTCCATTGAACCCCCTTCCCTCCCCAAACCCTACTCTCCTCAGGCTCCATCTCCAATATCTCCAGGAATTTCCCAGCCCAGAGTTTGCAATCCTAATGGATGAAGAATATATGTCAAAGAAAGTTTGTCTTATAGCCATAGATTTCTCATTTAAGACAGAGCCTCCTATGCTTATGACTGCTTGCTTTACAATTCTGCATTTTTCTGCATCCTTTTTCAGTTTTTTTGGTCCTTTTGTCTTTTGCTTGAATTTTGTCGTCATGAGCCAGAACTGTGAACAGTTCCAATAATTTAATACATGTTGGATTTCCAAATAGTGCAGTTGCTACAGGAAGTTCTGTACTTCTATGTAGAGTTGTTCTGTAGTTTCTTAAAATGTGTATCATTCGTGCTTGATGTTTTCCTCTTCTTCATCTGCAATTTTTAATGTCTTCTTTAGGTTTCTAATGAACTTTGCAACTAGGGGTGTGTATTCAGTTTATCTGAGCCAGAACCCCCCCTAAAATAATACCTTACCAGGTTGGGTTTGTTTGTTTGTTTTGGTTTTTTAAAGCCAAATACAAATTAGAGAATATGTTTGGCTACTGGTATGATCAATACCAAAAAAGGCTGGAATTATTTGGCTTTTATTTGGCTTTATTTGGCAATACCGAATAGCGACTGGAGGAGATGTTTAAACTTTAAAGAGCTACACTTACCCTTCATTTCTGGCTCTTTCCCACAGTTTGCTCTGGTTTCCAGGACAACAGGAAGAAGGGAGAAGAGGGATCTCTGAGGGCCAATGGCAAAAGGCTCTTAGGGGGAGCTTACAGCCAATCACTGCAATACATTTGCAAATGGCATTGCATTGCAGGTTTGCAACTTTTCATGGTTGTTGCTGGCTTTAAATGTGAAGTCCAGATAACTACTTTACTTTTCTTGGCCATTTTCCAGGAAACAGGAGGGAGGGCAGATGTTTTGGAAAATAGGATTTCAGGTTAGGGGGAACTCTGCTCTTTAGCAAATCACATCTCTGTTCTTTTTTGAAATTCTTCTGTGCATGGACAGAGAGCATAAAAGCAAGGGTCTGGCTGAGCTAGACTCCATTTCTGAGAGAGAGGTTTTGGAGCGTGTGCTCTGGCTTTAGCTGCTGCTAAGCCTGGCTACTGCTGCCTGAGAGGCCAAGGACAGACTGGTAAACTGAAGTGCAAAGACAGCGGGGCAGAAAGCCCCGGGGCAAATTGTCCTGGGGCTTTCCATTCGCACTGCCTAGACTGATGTGGGACCATACCGGGGAGGAGCTACAATGGAGCATTCACACTGTGGGGCGGCCCCTGGCAGCACCACCGCAGTGGCATGTGGCTTTGGTCCATTTTGCCAATGTGGGCATGGGCGCAGCAGCTGGATCAGTGGGTTCACATTACTGGCCCCAAGTGGCAGGGTGGGCAGGATAGAAATCTAAAAATAAATAAATAAATAAATAAATTGATGTGCGGCTTATTTGCATCCACACTGGCAGGAAGCGGGATGAACGTGCACCCAGACAGCTTGACACCAGTTTCACCAGGTACCTGTTTAAAGCGTAATGAAAGCGCTTCAGGACTGGGTGAGTGTGGCACGGCAACACCAGGCAGCTGCGGCTGTCTGAATGGGCTCTCTTAATCCGCTCGCAAAGCGGACTTATATCGGGCCAAACTGCCAGTCTGTCCTCGACCAGAGACTGTGCTGCTATGGACTTCAGATCAGATCTTGCCTGGAGAATACAAACAGAACAAGCAGGGTTCTTACCTAATCGACAAATAAGGGACAATCTAAGAGTAGTAGTGGATGCTATAGAATACTACGACAAACATCCTGAAAAGGAAGTGGGCTTTTTCTTTTTAGATGCGGAGAAAGCGTTTGATAATTTAAACTGGGATTTTATGTTTGAAGTTTTAGAACATTTTGAGATTGGTGAATATATGCTTAACTTCATTAAAGCAATATATAAAGAACAGAAATCCTCATTAATAATTAATACCGAAAAGACAGACGATTTTAAAGTTGAAAAAGGAACAAGACAAGGATGCCCACTTTCGCCGCTGCTATTTATTTGGATTTTAGAAGTTCTACTGTTAAATGTGAAGGAAGACAAAGATATTAAAGGCTTAACAACTAAAGGTTTTTCTTTCAAATATAGGGCCTTTGCAGATGATGTGATGTTTATAGTGGAAGACCCCTTATCCACATTACCACATTTGTTACAGAGAGTAAAAGAGTTTGGTGACTTAGCAGGATTTTATGTAAATAAGAACAAATCGAAAGTAATGTGCAAAAATATGTCAAATAAGAAACAAAACGAGTTACAAAAACTTACAGAATGTGAGGTGGTGAAAAAGACAAAATATCTGGGTGTAAACCTAACTATGAAAAATATTGATCTTTATAAAAATAATTACGAAAAATTATGGTTGCAAATTATGCAGGATATTAAAAAGTGGAATGTATTGAATTTGTCATTGCTGGGTAGAATTGCGGTGGTCAAGATGAATGTGTTACCACGATTAATGTTTTTGTTTCAAACTATTCCAATTGTGAAAGATGTAAAAACATTCAAATGTTGGCAGAAGGAGCTGTCTAAATTTGTGTGGGGAGGGAAAAAACCAAGAATTAAGATGAAAATAATGTATGATGCCAAAGAAAGAGGAGGGTTTCAACTACCAAAGGTTATACCATGATGCAATATGTTTGACCTGGGTAGGGACATGGACTATGTTACAAGATAGAATGTTATTGTCCCTGGAAGGTCATGATTGTAGATTTGGGTGGCATGCATATTTGTATTATGGCAAAACAAAAATGGACAATATGTTTAAACATCACTATTTGAGAAGAACACTAATGGATATGTGGACAAGATATAAAAACTTTTTTTCAGAAGAGATACCCATGTGGATTGTACCTGCAGAAGTCTTACATCCAACATCAAGATATAAAGGACAAGATTGGCTGAAGTATAGAGACTTATTAATAAGACATGGTAAAGATTTCAAACTGAAGGAGCAGCATCAGATTGACTTTGATTATGGTTGGTTAAGATATAGACAAATATATGATTTGTATAGAAGTGATAAAAAACATGGTTTCAGGGAAAAAAATAATGAAATAGAACAAGTTTGGGAGGAAGGCGGGAAAAAAATGATTTCTAAAATGTATAAAGTCTTGCTAAAATGGTTTAATGCAGATGAAATGGTAAAAGAACAAATGGTAAAATGGGCGATAAACTTTAACAAAGACATTGACATGGAATCTTGGGAATTTTTATGGAAAAATGCTATGAGTATATCTATGTGTTATAACTTAAAAGAAAATTGTTTTAAAATGATGTATAGATGGTATATGACACAAAAAAAATTTGCAAATATTGGTCAGAATATGTCTAACAAATGTTGGAAGTGTAAAAAGAAAGAAGGTTCTTTTTATCATATGTGGTGGACTTGTGATAAAGCAAAGATTTATTGGTCCAAAATACATGCAGAAATGGAAAAAATCTTGAAATGTACATTTAAGAAGTTGCCTGAAATGTTATTGCTAGGACTTAAACTAGAAGAGATAAATGTAAAGAAAAGGACAATAATATGGTATATGATTACAACAGCAAGAATGGTGTATGCACAAAATTGGAAAAATGAAAAAATACCAGAGGTGTGGCAATGGTTGAAAAAACTGTTATATATGGCTGAAATGGATAAATGGACTAGAAAACTGAATAATCTCTACTCAGAGACCTTTCTAGAAGACTGGAAAGATTTGAAAGAATATGTTGAAAAATACTGGGATATGAAAAACTACATTTATACATGGTTATAATAGCATAAAGGAATAGAAATATATTATATGAAGGTTTTAGTTAAAATTAGACAATGAAGCTGTTTTTATTTAGAAATATATAAGAATATAGAAAATAAGAATTGGTGTATAAGTATTTTAAAGATATATAACCGTTACCAGAAATGAAACATAGATATAGTATTACTATTTTGAATAAAATGGAAAATGTGTTATGCTTCAGAGGTGGTGGGAAACCACCAAAACAAGATAAAAATAGAATGTACAAATAGAACAAAATGTTATATAATATGGAAAAAGGGATTTGTATAAGGTAAATGTATTATTTTTGATGGGTTTTTTTTGAAAAATAAAAATTTCTTTACAAAAAAAAAAAAAGATCTTGCCTGGAGAAGACAATAACGGGTTTGACTGAACAACATTTTTTAAAAAAGTTTTCTTATTTTACTGTTAGTTGTTCTTTGGGCTTTGTGTGGGGGGGTGAAGCATAGGGCTTATTCTGGCCTTTTTGTTGTTCCTTTTGGTTTGATTCTTACTTGTTTTAGTTCCTTTTGGTGTAACTTAGGGCTGCCAAGTCCCCGGGTAGGGCGGGGGAAGCACCGATTTTTAAAGCTTTCCCCCGCTTTTTCAGAATTGGCCACCGGGGGAGGCAATGGCTGCCAGCAGGGAAACGTCGGAGCCTGCCCTGGCCTCTTAAAAGGGAAATGTCTGCAGAGAGCCTGCCCTGCAGTAAAAAGCCTCAACAGACATTTCCCCTTTAAGAAAGAGCAAGAGAGTCCCACCCAGAGAGGCTCTTTCTGCTGAAGGGCCTGCTTTTGCATGTGGCCTGCTGCTGGAGTAAGCTGCTTGGGGTAAGCTGCTGGGGTCTGCCTGCTCTTTTCCTTCTCTCCCCCTCCCCCTCCCCCTTTCTTTCTTTTTTCTGTCTGTCTGTCTCTCTCTCTCTCTCTCTCTGTCCCCATCCAGCAGAGGTCTATCAGTGGCTATTATAGCCACAAGGTCTAAATGGAGCCCTTTGTCTGGGGCAGTGATGCTCTGCATTCTTGGTGCTTGGGGGGCAACAGTGGGAGGGCTTCTGGAGTTCTGGCCCTGCTGCTGGACCTCCTGAGGGCACCTGGTATTTTTGGCCACTGTGTGACACAGAGTGTTGTACTGGACGGGCTGTTGGCCTGATCCACTGTGGCTTCTCTCCTGTTCTTATGATATGAAAATCATATTTAGCACTTGTGCAGCACTTAGTGCTTCATATTCTGCCGAGATGAGGAAGGATTCAGTAGGGCCATTGCTCAGTGATAGAGCATCTGCTTGACATGCAGGAGGTATCAGCCTCTTCAGCTAAAAAAGGTTCAGGTAATAGGTGACATTAAAGATCTCAGCCTGAGACCCTGGAGAGCCACTACCAGTCTGAGTAGTCAATACTGACCTTGATGGACCAATGGCCTGATTCAGTATTAAATAAAATGATTCCATGGCACTGCAGGGTTTTGAGCCAGGCTCTCCCAGATCCCAGCCAAACAAACTGACTGCTACATAACACTGACTCTTGTTCAGCAACAAAAAACAGTGGCATAAAAGTCACAGTCTGGGTAATGCTGCTTGCAAGCCTATAAAGCTCAAGGCAGCAGCAGAAGCTCAATATTAGGAAACTTCATGAGTTCATGTGTCAGCATGTGGAAGCAACATCACAGGATGTGACATCACAAAATGATGTCACTTCCTTTCTCCTGGCTCCACCCCCAAAGTCTCCTGGCTCCACCCCCAAAGTCCTCAGATATTTCCCAAGTTGGACTTGGCAGCCCTAGTGTAACTTCACAGTTTGGAGTTCCCGCCCCCTTGTTTGGGCCTAGTGGTCGTTGTGTGGGGCATAGTGAGTGTGGTGGTTTGCTTTTAGTGGCCTTATTTTTGTGGAGTTTGGGCCTGTGGGGAGGCTTTTGGTTCTTGGCTTTGGTTCTTTAGAGTTGCTTTAAAACTTGGTTCACTTATTCATTTCTGGTCCTTTTTTGGGCTTGTGTGTGTGTGTGTGGGGGGGTTCTGCTTGGTTTTAAAAATCTATTCTTTTACTTGAATTTTCTCTCTCTTTGCTATGCTGCAAATTTGGTGCCTCTATTTCAACCCTTCCAGACCCCTGAGTATACCCCAGGATAGATTTGCCATTTACTTTAATGGTCCACATGGGGTATAATGGACCTGAAAACATTCAGAATTCCTGAATATTACCAAATCTGAATACCATGCAGAAACTGGTATTCAGGAATATTGGTAAATACTGATTTTTTTTTTTGGTCCAATATACCCAAATACAAATAACACCATTTCCCCCCCTTGCACACCCCTACTCTCTATTGGTCTGGGGTCAGTGAGAAGTTATTTTCCAGTGATGGAAACCATATATATTTAGCAAATTGCTCAATGTGCTGTTGTATTGTAGCTCATCGTCACTTCTTACTCTCTGTGGTATTGCAGAAATGGAAAACTCTGATCTCTACTAGTCTGGTGGGGCTGGGGTGCCCACCAAACTGTCATTGTGTGGTAACTTCGGGGAGCCCCTGCTGAAAGTCTTGTCATGTCTGCCTTTTGGTCCATCAGAGCCTGCTTTTGGAGACATGGGGGGAGGAGCTGTGAGTGTAGGGGGGATGCTTGGTTTGCTTCCAGTGTCTGGCTAGGCGGTGGTCTGCCCTGGTGAAGTTTCCCTGTTAGTTTAGCATCACTGGTTTCTTCCTGAGCTGTTCCATAGTCTCCTGTAATTTCAGATGTCTTTTTCAGAGAGAGCACTGGGAGGGTGCTTAACTGGGGTGTGTGTAACTGGGACCCTAGAAATGTGATCTGCCCTAAACTTGGAGAGATTGTAGAGAAGTGGGTGGCAGGGTGAGGTTCCCTGTGTGTTTGGTGTATATAGCTTGCAGAGGATCCATTCTATACACTTGTAAATCTGTGCCTGACATTTCCCACAAAAGCACTTTCCTGGCTTGAGCTTAGTCCTGTCGGGTTTGCACTGCCATAATGGCACTGGTTCTGCTTGGCATATTGCACTTGTTCTGCTGGGCTTGCAAAAGTGCCCCCCACCTTCATTTTCTACTGTGAGATTCTTGGGAACTTTGATTCTGTTCTGCTAGGCTTTTATTTCCCTTGCCTTTTTTGTTTTTTCCCCCTTCCATTGGAAACAATGGTGGATGGGGGCTCTTTCTTTGGGGGCCTGTAACGTGGACCCCATAAATCCAGTCCTCACCAAACTGGGAATGTAGGTAGAGGAGAGTCAGCCAGAGATTTGCTGTGAGCTTGGTGTCTCTAGCTTGCACAAAATCTGTTCTATACACTTCTGAACTTCCTGAACCAGCACCTCATTTTCCCAGAAAGCACTTTCCTGGGGAGGGGTACCTTCTGGGGGGGGGCATTATTTTGACCCTATTAATCCAATTATCACCAAACTTGGAGGACAGGTAGAGGAGATGCAGCTGATGTCTCTAGCTTGCCAGGGGCCATTGTACCATCTCATGAACCAAAATGGATTGTCTAGCATCAAATTGTTCATATTGGTCCATGGTTTGTGAACCATGCATACCATGAACTGAACTGAAACACATTTTCCTGGTTCATGCCCATCCCTGGCTGCAGTCACACATGCCATTTGGAGTGGAGGGGAAGCGTCCCTATTTCCTCCGAAGAAATTTGACTCACAGTTGTGAGATCACACATCCCTTTGTGCTGCAGGCTCAGCCCATCACTGTGTGATCAGATGCCACCATGTGCAAGTGGGGTTTTTTTGCTGTTTGTTTCCCATGTGTCTAAACAAGGAATTGCACCTCCACACAGAGGGTTCCCCATGGAGTATGCAATTATGCACATACTACTAAGCAGGGTGAAAAAATGGTCCTGAGTCAGGATGGAATAATCAGACCATCCTGACAGCTTTTTTTAAATCTATATTTTATTGACTTTTTCAAAATAACATTTACATCGTATCTTCATTACCAACAATATAACATAAATTTTCCACAAATCCATCTGTTAATAACACAACCTTTTCTAATTTGAGTCTAATTTTACATTTTCAATTCCATCCATTTATATACTCTATTCCAACTTTGATGAAATAACTCTTCATTTCAATTTAACGATCTCATATTTAGCTTGTCCATTTCTGCCAACTCAAGCAATTTATCTTTTATTTCTTCTCTAGAGGGAAGTTTTTCCGCTTTTCAAGTTTTTGCAATCAACAACCTAGTTGACCTGATAATATACGTAATTACATATTTATCTGGACCAACGTTTTCTGGTAGCATATTTAATAAGAATGCTTCAGGTGTCAACGGTAGATTCACTTCAAATATTTCTAAGATCATTTTATGTACCATGTTCCAACATTTTTGCATCTTTGTACATCTCCACCATAAATGAAAGAAGGTTCCGACATTGGTCTTACATTTCCAACAGATATTAGATGTGTTAGGTAAACATTTAACAATCTTGTCAGGGGACCAATACCATCTATGAAACATCTTAAAGATATTTTCTTTATATGCTATGGCTCTCATATATTTTGCTGATTTCCATATTTTCGCCCAATCATCCACATCTATTGAATGTCCTGTTTCGTTCATCCATGAAATCATTGGTGTTTTAATTATCTCATCTTGCAAAAAATCCTCTAACAACCAATTATAAAATTTCTGAATCAACTTATAATTTAAAGGTAACCATAATTTATCTATCGGACTCAAATTGTTTCCAAATCCAGTTTTTTAATCTTCTGCAAACCTTATTTTAAGTTGAATCCTTTCCCACCATGATAGCACTATTCCTTGCTTTTCTAAGACTTCCTCTGATTTCAATTTGTTGTTCTTATCTAATAATTTTTCATAGGTTCCCTTGTTATCTTTTGTGAGCAGAGTTGGTTTTAACAAATGCTTCTAACGGCGATACCCATTTCGGGGTTTGGGTATAAAATGTTTCTTAACCTGTAGCCATGCTTTAACAAGCGCACCTCTAATAATATGAGTATGGAAACTGGCATGTATTTTCTCTTTCCCATACCATAAATACACATGCCATCCCATCCTAAGGTCAAAACGTTCTAGTTTCAAGACCCTTGTGCTCTCTAAAAGTATCCACTCTCTTATCCAGGTAAGAGCCACAGCTGTATAATATAAATGCCAGTTAGGGAGTGCCAAACCTCCTCTATCTTTTCGGCCCTGCAGTACTTTCCATTTAATTCTTGGTCTTTTATTTGACCATACAAACTTTTTAATAATTTCATCAAAATCTGTAAAGAATTGCCATTTCTTAATAATATGCAAATTCTGAGCCAGAAATAACAATCTGGGTAATATGGTCATCTTTATTGTGGAAATCTTTCCTGTTAAAGAGAGTTGTATGTTTTTCCACTTGCCCAAGTCTTTTTTAACTTCCTCTAATAAGATTTTATAATTATCTTGATACAAAGTTTCTGTTTTGTTTGTTAACATTATTCCTAAATATCTAACTTTTTGAACTATTTCCATGTTAGTGATTTCCATGATTTCTCGTGTCTGCTCTAACGTACAGTTTTTAGTCAAAATCTTTGTTTTTTGTACATTTATTTTTAGTCCCGCTTTTCTGCCATAGTCTAGAATTTCCTTAAGTAAAATTGGCAATGTTCTCTGAGGCTCTTCAATTATAAAGACCAGGTCATCCGCAAAGGCCTGAAGTTTGTATATCTCCCCTTGAATCCTCAAACCTTTTATTTCCTCATTCTCCCTTATTCGCTCATTCAAAGATTCTAAAACAAAAATAAACAAGAGAGGGGAAAGAGGACACTCTTGCCTGGTACCTTTCTGAATTGGAATATTCTGTGTAGTCTCTCCATTTATAAGAATTCTAGCATTTTGCTTAGTGTATATAACTTTAATCAAAAAGTTTTCACCACACTTCCAGGCAGTCAATTTCTTTACTATGAATGCCCAGCTGACATTGTCAAAGGCTTTTTCGGCATCAAGAAACATCAATACTAATTGCTTACTGGGATGCATTTCAAATTATTCTATTACATTGATTATTGTTAACAATCTTGGTTAAGTACTCTTTTAAATCTCGTTGCTAATATGTTTGCGAATAACTTATAGTCTGTATTAAGTAATGAAATAGGCCTATAGTTCTCAATTTCTGTGGCATTGGTATTGGATTTATGAATTAACATTATCAATGCATCATTCCAAGTATCTGGGAGTCTTCCTGATATTCTGATCTTTTGTAATACTTCTTTAAATGAAAAGATTAGTTGTTCGAAGATCTGATAAAATTCTGACAGTAAGCCATCTGGTCCTGGAGTTTTGTTTTTTTTTTTGCCTTTTTAATGGCTTTCACTATTTTAAAAATTGAGAATGGTTCATTTAATTGTAAGATTTGTGCTTTGTTAAATTCTTTGCCTTTCTCTTTAGCTAAATACGCTTCAATCTCCTGTTGATTATCATTTGTTTGCTCATATAACTTTTTATAAAAATTTCCACTATTAGTTTTAAATCTTGAAGCAAAATTTTTTTCTCATTTCTCTCATTCTTTAAAGATCTGATTATTCTTTTTTCTCTAGCCTTCCTAAGTTTATATGCGAGCCACCTAGTTGGTTTGTTAACATTTTAAAAGTAAAATTGCTTGGTGTATACTAGTTTAGTTGCTAACTCTTGAGTTAGTAGTAAATTTAATTGATGCTGAAGTGCTGCCAGTCTAAATTTAATTTTTTCCACGTCGGAAGGCCCTTTCATTTCCGTTTCTTGTTCTGAAATCTTTTTCCTTAACTCATCATACTTCCTCCTTTCTTGTTTCCTCCTCCAGGCCTCTTGACTAATAAACCAACCTCTCATAAATGCCTTGAAGGAGTCCTAGACTATTTCAATCGATGTCTCAGGTTGTATATTATTTTCAAAAAAACCTTTGATTTCTGATTTTGTTTTTTCCTTAATTGTCTGATTTTTAAGCAAGTTTAAGTTCATGGTCCATCTAGTTCTTTTGTATACAGATTGGAGGGATATCATCACCGGGCTGTGGTCTGCAAAAGTGTTTGGTAAAATTTTCATCTCTCCAATATCAAATAATATTGACGTCGAAGTCCAGACCATATCTATTCTGGACCACATGTTGTGTCTTGCAGAGTAATAAGTAAAGTCCTTCCTGTTGCTGTTTCTTACTCTCCAGGCATCTATTATATTGAATTCCTCTGCCATAGTAAAGAAGGATTTTGGTAACTTGTTTCCTGAGGCCTTTTAAAGTTTATAATAATTTCTCCTCTCACTTGCCAGATCTAATACTGCATTAAAGTCGCCCACTAAACACATCTCTTCAGTGGCATATGGTATCATAAGCTGGTGTAGTTGTGAAAAAAATGGGTCTTGGTTTTGGTTTGGTGCATAAATGTTTACTATCAGCATTTTTAAATTATTTTTCCAGATTGAGATGGCCAGGATTCTTCCATCAACTAAACTGAACAGGAATTCTGGCTGCAAAAAATCTTTAGTGTAAATAGCCACTCCTCTTTTTTTCTCTTTTGCATCTGAGGCAGCAAAAAGCTTTCCTAGTTTGTTAGCAATAAGGTGCTTCTCATCATTTTTTTTGTGTGTGTTTCTTGTATGCAGACAACATCTGTGTTAGTTTTTTAAGTTGATTAAAAGTTTTATTTCTTTTTTGAGGGCTGTTCAAACCATTAGCATTAAGTGATAAAATCTTAATTTTAAGGTTTGCCATTTTATTTCCCTTTATATGTCTTCTCCTTCTCTCGATATTGGAACCTGGTTAGAATATATGAAGGAGTTCTTTCTGTTTTCTTTTCCCCTTTTTTTTGGTTTTTGATTTTCTGTCTCTTCTAAGTTTTGTTCCCCTGGGTCTTTTGCCCTGTCCTCCTCTAAAGAACTTTCCTCTTCTTCTTGCCAACCTAGACTTTTGCCATGTTCCTCTATAAACTTTTCTGCTTTAAATATCGAATTTAGGTTATATCTCTTCCCTAGATAGGTAAAAACCACTCCTTCCGTAGAGAGCCACCTATAAACTATTTCATTTTTTCTCAATAAACTTATTAGTATTGCATAGTCCCGTCTTTTTTCTCATAGTCTCCATGGCGTTTCCTTCAAAAATTTCACTTAGCTATGTTCAATCATCATTTTCTTATCATAGGACGCTCTTAAAATTTTTATCACGTGTCTCTTTCTTACAGAATTTAATGTGGACCTCACTCAGAGTCTTATTCCTTTTTGCATATGCCATATTTTTCCTGAAAACTGTTTCTATTTCCTTATCTATTTCCTCCTGGGTTCCTCCCTCTAGCTGTGACGCAATTAAGTGAGCCATTTCTTCTTTCAAATTTTTGCCCACTAACTCTGGTATATTTTGGCACCTAAGAAATAAGGCAGCCTTATCCATTTCAAATGTGATTAGCATTTCCTCAAATTTATTGCTTCTAATTTTTAATTCTTGTAGTTCTTCATTTATTTCCACCATTTTTTCCTCTGTTTTTTGGGTTTTATTAGATATTTTCTTAATTTCCTGTTTATTTTCCAAAATTTGTTTCTTAATTTCCTCTGTGAAAAGCAAATCTATTTTAGCATGCATCGGGTCCATTTCAGTTTTTATTATAGCTGGGAGTGTGTTTTCTGCCATTTCTATAACTGCTTGGGCAACAGACTCCTGAATTATGGCTTTCAACTTGTTTCGGTTTGTGTCAGTGTACCAGGGGAAGGCAATGAGGATTTTCTGACAGCACCTGCACCTGAAGCCATGTTTAGCTTATAATCTTTCTCAATGGCTTGAGAGCATGCTTGAGCGATCAAATGGGGAATTCTGTCTGTAGCCCATCAGCAAGCATTAGGACCTGACTTTTCCCAGTGTCTTTTAACTCCACTTCTGTGGCAGAGCAGCTTGGGTTGCCAATGACTGTGGGACCTTTCCCAGATGTTGCTGTCTGATTGTGACCTTAAATCTGTCAGGCATTTGCAGCTATCTTGGATTTAAAGGTGCATGTGACTGCAGCCCCTATGTTTTACTTCTGAGTCCTCACCTTCTCCCAAAGAAGCTGCTTAGTTTTACCACTCCTTTATTTTATTTACAAATTTTATAATCACTCTTTTTGCCCTCACAAGGGCCACCAAGGCAGCTAACAATTTAAATCATGCACTATTAAAATCAACCCAGCAATTAAAGCATTAGTTAGGAAAGAGGGTACACTGAGGGAATGGCAAACTAAACAAAAATGTATTCACTTGTTGACAGAAGATGGCAACAGAAGGGGACAGATGTGTCTCCCTAAGTAGACAGTTCCAGACATGGGCGTCAACTACGGGGGGGCTCGAGGGCTCGAGCCTCCCCCGAAATTTCCCGGGGGGGGCTCAGCCACCCCCGGCAAAATGAACACCCGCCGGTGGCCAGTCAGCCGGCCGTCGCCGCCTCTCCTTCCCCCCCACCCCCGGCCTGCCCTCCTGCCTCCCTGGGGCGGGGTGGGGGGGGAGAGA
>JARCFY010000004.1:55910894-56110894 GCA_029233225.1 Lepidodactylus listeri
TTAACATTACAAATTTCTTTTGGATGTTAATCTAACATTCTCAACAATGATAGTGAAAAGTTTATGATTCAGCCAATGTTTCCAAAATTCTACACTCTAAGTTTCTTCCCAGATTTTGAAGTTCAGTTATTTTGTCTTGTGTCAGAAGCAGAACTGATACATTAGGAATCTTATAGTGTTCCATTTAATTTCTGAATTTTGTATCAACTCTATTAATGCACGGTTGGCCATAGTTCCTTCGGTTCATTTGCATATACCCTTCTCTATGTAACTGATGGGGAGGGAAGGCGGCATGGTACTTGGAAGAGAAACCACCAAGGAAGACTCTGCAGAGGAAGGCAGTGGCAAACCACCTCTGCTTCTCACTTGCCTTGAAAGCCCCTTGCTGGGATCTCCATAAGTCAGCTGTGACTTGACGGCACTTTACACACACACACTACCAATGAGTACATATACATTGATTTGAAAAGCTGAAAAGGAGCCACCTTGATGTGGTATTTTATCAATGCATAGATCTGCATGTGTGCATCAATAGAGTACCACACCAAAAGAATATTGATGTAATCATACATAGAATTGCATCAAAATGGCTGTTCTGGAGTGTTTTATTAATGAAAATGATATGCACATGAGTAATATAGATACAGATGAGCTTAAAGGAATAGAAAACTGCAGCATAGTGCATACTCCAACTCAAGTTTATTTGAGAAATATTCCAGGTTAAATTGGAATTGCACAAAATACTCTCTGTGTGTGTTGTGTTAAATTGCTTCTGATTTATGGCAATCCTCTGAATTAATGTCCTCTAAAATGTCTCATCATTAACAGCCTTCCTCAGGTCTTGCAAACTGAGGGCCGTGGCTTACTTTGTAGAGTCAATACATCTCATGTTGGTTCTTCCTCTTTTCCTGCTGTTTTCAGCTTTTCCTAAGCATTATTATGTCTTCCAGTGACTCTTGTCTTCTCATAATGTGACCAAAGTACGATAGCCTCAGTTTAGTCAGTTTAGCTTTGAGGGAGACGTCAGGCTACACAGATTAACTGTCTTGGAACAATAAATGAACAGGACAGAGAAGATCGACTCATCCCTGATGCTGAGTTTTACGCTCAGAATCAGTAAGATTGCCAGTTCTGAGTTGGGAATACCTGGAGATTTTGGGGGTGAAGCCTGGGGAGGGTGGGGTTTGGAGGAGAGGGACCTCAGCAGGGTACAATGCAAAACAGTCCAACCTCCAAATCAGCCATTTTTTCCAGAGGAACTGATCTCTATTGTCTGGAGATCAGTTGTAATAGCAGGAGATCTCTCATCTCCTCCTAAAGGTTGGCAAACCTAAGAATCAGTGTTGGTGTTTTATGTGGTGTGATACATCCAACCCTATTTATAGCCTAATTTATCTATAAGGCTTTAGGCTAATAACAGCATTTCTCATTACAGTGGTCTTCTCAAGAACTCTATGATTGACAGTATTCCCACTGTACAAAAGCTGTGAGATAAGAGGCTATATCAAAGTGAATTGAGTTTAAGGATTAGAAGGTATGGTTGCATGAACTCAAGGCCTAACCATGTTTGCTCTTTCAATAGTTAAAGATGTATATTTACTAGTTGTAGTAGAAATGTATATTTGATACTTTTAGAACATAAGGAAATTATGCAGAAAAGCTGGAACAATGAAAGTTGCCTTAAACATTAATTCCTGTACACAGGAATGGCACTGCAAGTCACTCTTGTGAGAAAAAGTGTGCTAGTGACAGGATTTATACTCATGTCTTATGCTTATATATCAGACATGGCTCACTGAGTTGCTTCTGGTCCTTCCACATTGCCCAAATGTGACTTGCAAGTACACATGGGTTTATGTTATGATTTTATTCATGGGAGTGACTTGCATGAGCTCTCTCATGAATGGAAGTCATTACATGGGAAGCTGCCCTTGACTCATAGGACAAATGACTAATGAAATCACTCTGAACTATCTCTGGGTTTAAAACAGAAAACAAGAGAGTCAAATCTCTTAAAATTACTATAATTTTTAAGGGTTATAGTTGCATTGTGGATAATGGGAACCAACTGTACTGTACTTGAAAAAAACCCTATTACCATCTTTTAACAGGTCATCCACACAATGCTCCTAAGGTAACGTATTAGTCACAAAGGCAAAGATAGAATCATAGAATCACAAAGTTGGAAGGGCATACAGGACATCTAGTCCAATCACCTGCTCAATGCAGGATCAGCCTAGACCTCCCTGACAAGTGATTGTCCAGCCACTGCTTAAAGACTGCCAGTGAGGGAGAGCTCACCACCTTCCTAGGTGGTATTATTATTAAAATGTGTACCCCGCCCTCCCCGCAAAGCAGGCTCAGGTAGTTGATTCCACCGTTGAACAACTCTTACTGTAAAAAAAAGTTTTTCGTAATATCCAGCCAGTACCTTCCCACCCTTATTTAAAACCCATTATTGTGATTCCTATCCTGTGCTGCCAAAGGGAACAGCTCCCTACCCTCCTCTAAGCGACAGCTCTTCAAATACTTCAGGAGAGCAATTATGTCCCCCCTCAACCACCTCTTCTCCAAACTGAACATTCCCAAGTCCCCCAGCCTTTCCTCATAAGGCTTGGTCTTCAGGCCCCTGATTATCCTTGTCGCTCTCCTCTCTCAGGAACCTCAGGAACTAGAGATTAGATAAGAGGCAGAAAACAAAGGTTGGGAAAGGGAAAATGGACACATTTTACTGTGTCAGGAAGTTAACACATGAATGCCACAGATGCAGCTCTGGGACCAATGATAATGTATATAAATGATTAGAAAGGGGCTGGGGCAGCAAGATGACAACACTTACATGAGTTACAACATGACTGGGTTTGTCAAGAGTAGAGAATATTGGTAGTTCTTAAGAAATCTAAGTGAATGAGAAGAAAATCAAGATAAAAGTCATTGTTTCCTACTGACATTCAAGAGTATGCAAATTTTGTGGAGGCTGTGTATTGCTTCGTTGTAGTTTTTTAAAAAGTTCCCATATCATTTGTTGCATTACTGTTAGATATTATTCAATTGTTGCTTCCACTGGTTATGATGACACCACATGTGTCTGACCTCATCCTTCATCCATGTTATTTTGCCTGCCAAGTTTCAAAAAGATCAGAGGAAGGACTCAGTTCTTGTTGTATAGTAAAGAAAAGAAAGGGAGGCTTTTGTCAGGAACACCCAAGAAAGCAGATAGCATGTGCAAGCAACAATGGAGACAAGTTCATCTCCTCACTAATATCTTTTGGAAGCGATAGAAGCAAGAGTATCTTCTGACTCTACAAAGCCAGCATAAATGGGAGACCCTGAAGCCCAACCTGTGGGAAGGAGATATCCTGATGAAAGACAAAGGTGCACCTAGAAATTCATGGCCTATGGGATTTATAGATTGGATCTTGCCCAGAATGAATAGACTACTCTGCAAGATTGAAGTTCATGTCATTAGACACGACGGCCCAAAGACTCTCACCAGGCCAGTCACTGAAGTGGTACTGCTTTGTACCAAAGAATGAACTTGAAGACAGAAACTAAAGTTTGCATGCCTTGGGCCCCGATCACATGCAGAATTAGTCGTGCGATAGGCATGAATGCCATGTGGATTTTAAGGGTGTGATCACCCCAGAACATCTGGCAAATGTCCCACACCCATCGGCAACCCGTTTTTCTCTGCCAAAGAAGCAGAGTTAAAAGATACTAGGGAAAGTTTGGTATCAAACAGGTTTGCTATGGGCCAAAGACGGACTTTCCCCATGTGATCGCTCCAGCGCACACTCATGGCATCGGGGATAGTCTGATCAGGCTATCCCAATGCCATGCCATTGTTTTTCCCCCCTTCTCAGTATACGCATCATCGCATACTGCTATAGGAAGCCCTCAGGGCGGAGTTGCGATTCATCGATCCCCTATTTAAGCACATTGGAAAAAAACAGCAACCCTCCCTGACTCACCCACAATTGCATCTGATCATGCAGTGGTGGGCTGTGCCTGCAGCTTCGCAGAACTGTGTAATCATGCAACTGTGGGTCAAATTACTCCAGAGCAAATAGCCTCACTCCCCCCCCCCCCCGAATTATGTTGCTCGTGTGACCAGAACCTTAGTTTTTGCCTAGTTAGCAATGTAGCATGTTATGTACACGTAGTTATAGCTATAGTGCTCCACTAGCAAAGCATGCTGATGGTGAAATCTGTAGAATTCCAGGTGGGAAGTGTGCTTCCCCAGCAGGGTATATAGTAAAATATAGTAAGCAGTTTTGTATTAGTGGAAGAAAATAAGCTGGTAGTTAGCAAGCTTGCCAAACACTTTTATTAGCCTCTTCCATCCCTTTGTTTGAAAATCACTAGCAGCCACAAGACACACAGGATCATCTCTCTTCACCAAAGTCATACAAATGGACTCTTATCAATAAAGATGAACTCTGTCTTTTGTTCAGCAGCTGGATCATAAGTTAATTTTTTTTGAACTCATGAGAAACTAATCAAATGATATGAGCCTAAGTAGACGGGCGTTGATCGCTCACTTGCATTAACGCTCAGTTTCCAGCTAGTCTTGGAGCAGGAACAGGGATCAAAAGGTAAATAAAAATGTCACAGGGCACCATATCCACACTGTGATTGCATTTGACATAATGTGAAATGAGGGGTGCCTCCATAATTTTATTTTTAATCTGCGAACAATGTTCTAAAATGTGGGTCTTCACAGGGTGAATGGTACTACCTACATACATTTTTGAACATGAGCAGATTATTACATATGTCACATTCCGTGAGTTACAGTTACTCAAAGATGTTAAAGGAACAAAGATTTTAATGTGTCTTGGGGTAAACTCTTTTAACTTTATTGCCAAGGAGCAAATTAAACAGTGTCCACATTGATAGTGTCCTACTATTGGCAATGATTCTACCTGATTACACCTCATATCAAAGTGCACTATCAAATCTTTGATGTTTTTTGTGCATCGAAACCCTATATATGGCAGAGAGTTACATCTCGGGACATCACTTAATAAATGCCAGTGTTTCAATATGATTTTATGAATTGAATTTGAAAAGGAATAAAGTCAAAGGCACACATCACTTTATCATGCCTAACCTCCTCATGGTCTATAAATAAGATAGCCCTCTCAACTGCATCAGCACAGTTCTTAGCTTGCTGTATAACTGACAGTGGATAGCTCCTAACTCCAAATTCACTTTCCATCTTTCTGCAATCATTTTTGTAATCAGTAAATTGTGTAGTTACTGTAGATATGAGTTCTTGTCTATTTCCTTCCTGAATGTTTGCATTGCCAGACTATTACTGTCAGTTCTATATGCTGACATATCCATGAAGGAAACAGCATGCCTGCCTAACTTACCAAAAAACTTGATGTTAGTATGAATACCATTCATCCAACTTAAAAACTGATCTGTTATGTTCATTATTCTTTAGAATCAAGAAGAGATCATCTATGTATCTCTTATATGTAATCACATTGTCAAAAATGGATTACAATCTTTATGACAAATTATTTCATTCTCAAATTTGGCCATAATTGAATTGGCCACTGTGGCACAAAACTGCTGCCCATTGTGACTCCTCTAGCTGTAGAAAAAAAGTCACTTTCAAATTTAAAGTACTTCTTTTCAAATATAGTGTCAATTAATTCAAGTAAAAAATAAGTCAGGAGATCTAAGCTCATTCATTTATCCAAAAACTTTTCCAAAACTTGACCTGCCTCCTCCAAAGGAATACAATGAGGCTACATAAAAAGTAACTAATATAGCTTCTGCTGGAATCTGTTTGCCCTCTAATTTGGATATAAAATCCCTTTTGTCTTGAATATGTGAATCCATCCAATATACAAATGGCTTCAGGAAGTGATCAACATATTTTGACAGCGGCTCCAAAAGGAAATTAGATCCTGAAATAATGGATCTCCACGGGGGTGGGCAACTTGGTTTATGCATTTGTGGTAATGTGTACATGAGAGGAATTCTCGGATACTCGTGCAAAAACTTGTGCACTTTATTATCAACAAGACCCATTTGTTCAGCCTCATTTAATACCACTTTAATAATATTAGAAATGTGATTAGTAGGATCATGACTGATGGGTAAATAATTATCACTATCCAACAACTGTCTCTTCATTTCAGCACAGCAATCAGACTTTTTTGTACAACAGTCGCTCCCCCTTTGTTTTCTGGTTTAATAATGATGTTGTCATCATTGGCCAGGTCTTTAAGAGCTTCATTTTCTATATGGGAAAGATTATGCCAAGATGTTTTAAATGTGGATTTAGTCTTAATAATGATGGGGACACTAACATTGGGAACATAGGTAGATTGTGGGTGAAATGGATTTTCAGACATGGATTCCTTATCCTCAAAAAGTTTCTTAAGCTCTATCTGACAAACTAAAGACATCTATCCTTGTTTGAAAAGGGTTGTACCCAGGAGTGGGCACAAAACCCAATCCCAAATTAAGCACCCAGTGTTCAACTGTGGGAAGACAAATTAATTACTAAATCTTCCATCCTCCCCAACTCTGTAAAACTGGAAAGATTCCTCGAGGTTTGTGCATGAGCAAGCCACCTGCTATGTTCTCATATTACAAGGACTTTAAAACCAGATGGGCAGCAATCTTGAATAAATGTTCTGCAGATTTAATGCTGCTTATTATAGAACACGCTAAGCAGGAAGTAGGTAAAATTAAGGAGGAGAGGAGGTGGAAACTATGGAACAATCTCTTAAGAACTAATGTACTGAGAGTATTTTTGAAAATCAAATGAGAAAAATTGGGACAGGTTTGAAATAATTTGAAGCAAAATTAAAGGAGTTAAAGAGCAAAAAAATCAATTGTTATTTAAAAGATTACTCACAAGGTGGAATATATGGTTGGTGGTCCTCTTCAGGTACTAACAAAAAGAAAGCCACTTGGGCCACTCTGGTCCAATCTTTCTCTGACTTAGATACCTCAGAGGGTGAAGACTCTGGTTCCACCTCTGATGAAGAGCTGGATATAAATAGGGAAATGTATGAACACATTACTAGAAATATATCTAGGCGTAATTTTTTATGGAGAGGATCTCAGAGTTGGGGAGGATGGAAGATTTTCCTTTCTGTGATTCTCTCACTTGTATCTTTAGTGGGAGTCCTGGCAGCCTTACATGGCAAAATCTATTCAACTCTTCCTTATTTGAATATGTCCTGTCCATTGTATTATCTGCTACATTTGTCCCCCCCCCCCCCTTCTGCCCTCCATGATAACCAGGGATGAGAATAACAGGTCAGATAATTACAAACATTATTACTATTTGGGTGACTGCTATTTGAAAATGCACACCCCTACTAATATTTATCAGAAATTTCTAAATTATTTGCAGCTAGTTTTTTTTTTTTTTAAACTTTGACACTTCAAGAAGTGTTGGGAGGAATCCTGCAGGATTGGTCACAGAGATTAAGACAACTACAAGCCTAAGAAACAGAATACCAAAAAGGAATAAGTTCATTCACGTGGCTGTTCTCCAAAGCTCCTCACATATTGATCTGTGAATGCACAAGACCTTTTCAGCTCCCTTTCTGGTGGAAGCCCCCTGCTCTCCCTATCAAAAGTCAGGGGCCCTCCATGGTGGCATCTTATGATGACCAATGGACTATCATGGCCATATGTACATGGGAATGGTTTCCACTTGTGTACATGAGATGGTGGGTTTCAGCTGATATTTTTAAGTATCAGTTTTAAATTTCATGTCAATTTTTTCACATTCTTAAAAAAAAGTCAATACAGGACCAATATGTTCTCATCTTCTTCAAATTACTTTTTTATTCCCTTTTCAGGGAGGGCAAATAGAAAAGAACAGAATAGTTGGTGTTTTGTTTTGTATTTTCCCTGTGTGTAACTCTTAATATTTGCCTTCCTGGGACTGATTTTGTCTAGATCACAGCAATCACTTGCTTTTACTATGGATGAGATCATAGTTTGCCATCTAAATGACTATTTTATAGCAGGAGAAAACTAATGAAGGAAGCAGCATTAAAGCCCAACAGAAACAAAAGGGATATTCAACACCAGGAATGCTCTAACTTGGTAGATATAGTACAATTAACTTATTTATCCTTCCTTTCTTCAACCATGGAACTCAAAGTGGTTTACACACAATTCCCAAGAGGTCACCCCATATAGGCACTGACCAGACCCAGCTCTGCTTAGCTTCTGAAAAATAGCAGTAACATCTAGGGATGGGCACAAACTGGCCCACGAACCTTTTGTTTGTGATTAATTTTGGCCAGTTTATGGTTTGCGAACTAAAGTTTGTGAACTGCAGCCTGGCCATGAAACATCATTAACGGTTAAAACGGTTCATGGGGAGTAAAAAGCAGGAGTTTAAATCTCCTTATGAAAGCTGCCAAAACACTTGAGTGCTCAGGAGTAGGCTGTTCCTGGCTAATCAGCTGTTTCAAACTCTAAACAGATGAGTTTGCTCCACATGACTCAGCTGTTTAAAGGGCCTTTCTTGGGTTCTGTTCCAAGCCATTTAAACTAAACAGCTGAGTGGTTGACTGCTGCTCAGCTTTTTGGTTTAAATGGCTTGGAGCTATTTAAATCCCTGCTTTCTGCTTCTTGCAAAAAGCAACAGGGAGCAGAAAGCAGGGGCCATGAATCCATATTGGTTCATGGTTCGTTTTGTGGTTCAGCCATGAACCACAAACCAAGCTGCAAAAATGTGGTTTGTGCTCATCTCTAGTAACATCTGCCCACCAACCATATGCTAGGAACCAACTACTTTGTGTGCTTTGTAAACTGATCTCAGCTGAAAGAAAATGCACTTTGATTTTGAACTCTCTCACACACACATTCCCGACTGACATCCACTTGTCTTAAGTTTTTTGAGTATTTTTGTTGTTGTCTTGAGTTACCTGTGAACCCCACTCCAATTTTGTTGGATTACTGTTTAGCTTGACCATGCTTCTCTCCCTCACAACTTGGTGTTTTTGCTGCAGTAACATGGCAGCTGTGACTTAGTCCACAAAGACAGATAAGAATCCTAAGAGAGGCCCTTGTGTTTCATGATTATTGGAAGCACTCCCTGAGTTCCAGGAAACTGACAATGGTGGCACCAAGTGGGGAATCTGCATTTTAACAAGCTGAAGTTCATCTGCAGACACTCCTTTCCATGGGGGATCTTTGATTGCCCTCTTTCTTATTTCCTTCCCTTTCTTTCATCAAAAGATCATCTTGGGAGTGATATAGAAACTGAGGCAGTTTCTACAGATTTGTGTCTTGACTTTCTGCCTCTAGGAGAAGACCACTGGAATCTGAGGCTGTGCTCCTCTATCTCCATTTTCTCTTTCTTGCATTTACTGAATCTTCTTTCTAGGCCACAGTCTCATATTCTCTTGTGAGTGGAATTCAGTTGACTGTATTAGATATAACCCCAGATTTCTCTAACTTAGAATGTTTTTTGCCTGCTGCTAGTTACCTATGACCTGTAGGTGGCCTGATATGTGCAATATCATTGACTATGCCAGCATTTGACCTACTCTCATCAGCAGTTTCAGAGATAAGAGAAATTTGTTTAGGGAAAGATAAGAAATGTATGCACACATTATAAGAAGCACTACAATAATTGGCACTAATTGGCATCCTTGCTGGCAGTGTCATTGGAGAGATCAAGGTGCAATGCACACAAGTGGAAATATTCTCTGACTTGTAAGGGTGGATGTTTTAGGTCAAAGTTTCTGCTCTTTGAAGTGAATTTGATCTGCTGTTGCAACTGAGGAACCCCTCAGTGGATACTTAGAGAGTTTGATCTCCAGAGTTGTCAGTGAAAATAGAATTAACTTAAAAATAAATAAGAAGGCTGTTGAGTTATTTTTTCATATGTGGTGGAACATATACACATATTTCACGTACTGGGACTATCGATGCTTCACATTTTGTTGCCTACTACTACATGATATTTTTTTTTTAGTAATGTTGCTTAAATTTTGGAAATCTGATACTGTGTCTTTCAAAAGACATGCCATTACTTAAGCATGGGGGAGATAAACTTTAAAAATGCAACACTGTGCCATGCTCATTATCTCTGTGAAACAAATGTGGCGTCAAACGTTTCTCAAAATAGCTTATGAAAGGTGATAAATTTTGCATAAACATTCTTATTGAAAGTAACCAGTTACCATCAAAGAGATAAGGATAAAACATGGTGTTTATATTTAATCCAGAAAGCTCATCATGGAAATCCACTCTCCAAATAGGGAAATAATTAGGCTAACTGTTAATAAGGATAAATTTTATTAGTTGAATTAAAATTCACAGAAGATGTGATTAAAGGGGAAGAAGAAAATCTGTTTTCTTGCTCTGCTGATGAATGAGTTGAGGCAACCGAAGTACTGGTGATGGCTCTTCTTCAAGGTTCTTCAGAAGACTTGACTTTGTCACCCTGCTCTAATTCATATTAAACACACAGACAGGTCATTCAGCCCAGAGTACAATATTTGTATTTGGCTTTAACAGTTCCATAACAAGGTGAAGTGGAACACACCAGAGGATACTATAATTGCTTTATTGCCTTTTTCATTATTAAGACCTCTTAAGATAATTGTTTTCAAAATTATAATACAAGCTTTTCTGAACTTCCAGTATAAGCACTGATTTATGCTGTCCATGATTTCATTTCTGCTCTGTTTCACACTGTGTTAATTTTCATTAAGTTCATTATATCTGAGACCTCTTAAGGGATTTATTTAAAATTCATCTCTTGATTAGACCCATCCTATATACTTTTCTGCTAGAACAATATCAATTTTTTTGTCCCAGAGTTAACAAGATCTGAGTTATGGTAGTAACACTGTTCCTCAGCATTCCTTAGGAATATGAATATGTTACTGCAATTATTTTTGATGCATGTATAACATATGTGCTTTGATGAGGAAAGATACATTTAATGCAAGCAGATAAGCACAATAAATCTTGGTTATACAGTTCGTATAGTTTCTGGATAATATATAGGATTAGATTAATTTAAAATAGGAAGTCAGTATAATTTTAAAGGATTCAGCAAGTCAGTTCATCAGAGAATAAAGCATGTAGATATTTAATATAAAAAACCAGCAGTTTGCCGTGTGACATAAAGCTTTTCCTAAAACCATCAAATATCATCTTGACTTCAGTGGTGGTTGTTGTTAAGAATAAAATCATCAGCAACTACTTATGACATGTTTTATGTTTATATGGACATGTATAAAAGAATATCAAATAAAAACTGGCCATTGTACTCATTTCAGAGAATAACACTCTGTCAGTCTTTGCTCTCCCTATATACATACCAATACCAGATCTCCCTGAATTATGAATTAATTGAATGGACACCGTTACTAGGGCTTCTTTAACACCCTCCACCCAATTTGGCTCCTGTTCTGTTCACCAGTTGCAGGCAGGAACATTTTGTGTACAGCCATTTGTGAACACTTAGAGTCTATGTACAGGGTTACTTTTCACATATTCTAACAGTACAGTGGAATGTAACCAGCAGTATTTCACACATATACATTCTTACAAAGCTCAATGAGAGTTATAGGCTGAGGACAGACTGGCAATCTGCCCCGGGACAGTTCCGCTTGGGAAGCGGGGGAAGGGAGCCCGTTCAGACATGCGCAGCTGTCCCTCGGCTCCCTTCCGCACTTACTCGCTTTGAAGCCGGGTTTCTTGTGCTTTAGAAGGACACTGGGAAAAACCGGTGTCCGGAGGCCGTCTTGCGCTTGCCTCCCGCTTCCAGGCAGTGTGAACCGGAAGAAGGCGGGAGGCAAGCGGAGGCGGCAGTGCGAACACAGCGTTTTGCCAGTGTTTTGCCTGAGGCCACTCTGCAGCAGTCTGAACGCTCCGTAATGGCATCCTTGCGCAATACACTGGCCAGTGTGAACGGCCAACCCCGGGGAGTTTTTCCCCCGCAGCAGTTGCCTCCGCATTCATCCCGCTCCAGATTGCCAGTCTGTCCTCAGCCATAGTTTGGAAACAGCATTATGGGAAGTATGACCTGCCAATTGATGGTCGTGAGGTAGAAAAAATTTCCAAGGCTTGGCTCATCAGTGAGCCACTTTTGATTTTCACCTATGAAATAATTTTGACATGAAGTTTGTGACATCCTCAACAAATACTTCATTCCTAGGAATACCAGCATCTAAATGGGACATAGGGATCCCCTAGGATTACAGCTCATCTTGAGACTACCGAGATCAGTTTCCCTGGAGAAAATGGATGCTTTTTGGGGGGGGGGGGACTCTATGGCAGTGTACCCCACCGAGGTCCTGTCCTCCCCAGGCTCCATCCCCAAATCTCCAGGAGTTTCCCAGCCTGGATCTGGTAACCCTACCCCCCATCCCCCACTTTAGACCAGGGGGGGCCTAACAACCCTGCTCCATCCAGTTTTTTTCTCCCTGTCCAGGCACAGCTGACTTATTGTGATCCCACAGGATTTTCAAGAAAAGAGATAGGCAGAGGTGGTTTGCTATTTCCTGCCTCTGTGTAGCAACCCTGGACTTCCTTGGTGGTTCCCCATCCAAGTAGTAACCAGGGCTGACCCTGCTTAGCTTCTGAGATCTGATGAAATCAGATGAGCCTGGGCTATCCAGTTAGGGATGGAGAATTAGACTGTAGTCTTACCTCAGGAAGGGGAATTGAAAACACAGACAGGTAATAGAATGTATTTTATCTAGCATGAGTGGGCAGTACTGGCAGAAGACAAGTTTTTGTTCTCTTCCTCCTGCTACACTCTTATGTGACTGTGAAATTATTCTCCTATAGTGCTGGTGGACACTCAGAACCAGCATGGGTGACAAAAGTGGGTAACTGTAGTGGAGGGGTAATCAGCAAAAATCACCACCTCCTTCTGCTTATGGAAATTCCTTTGACTGTTAAAAACAAAGTTGGGTCCCAGTGTTGTGTGAAATACACCCCCTTCCCAGCTCACTCCCAGGACCACACATATAAAACTGCAGTTTGCTTTACAATGTTTTTTGTGTGTACCCCTGGGCTGCTGCATGCATTGACTTTGGGACTGGGGGTAAAGTACTGCACATGAACAAAATCTAGCTTGATTTCAGGTCAATTAAAAAAAAGAATAAAAGACAACAGAAGCTATACTTGACATTGTCAAGTATAAGGTGTGCACATTTTTATAGATAACGATGAAACTGTTCTTACTCTTCTTGGGTATGTGATGTTTTTCTTGACACTTCTCTGATTGTGTATTGCGTAGGCCTTGTAAACACATGTAGCCTTGATGTGCAGAAGAGCTATTCTTTGAATCTCGTTTTCCCCCCAGCTCTCACATTTAAGAGAATGTCATATCATCCCGCTCAGCTTTACTATGCAACACTACAGATTAAGTCTATCAACAAGTTTTATTATTTTAACAATATTTTAATGCTATTTTTATTTTAAAAGAGTTTTTATTTATTTGCGGAGCTGCCTACATTGTGATCTGACACTCATTTGAAAGGTACCCACATATGGATGAGGCTAGTGAGGAGTTGACAATTGTGCATGGATATATTTTAGTTATTTGGAAAAAAATTATATATACTTATCTGTTGGCTTGCCACCATTGTTATACTTTGTAAAAATTTTATTTCTTTCTCTTTGGGGTAATTAAAATCCATAATATTTGTTTTTAAAAGTATGCAACACTCTACGATTTCCTTTAGTTTATATGGGAATAGAGAGTAATAGATGGTAATATAGTGTAATTCCTACATCATACAACATGGTGATGTCAGTTGAGGGTTCCAGCTGGAGGTGATATTGTGGCATCATGTGATGCCATCCCTGCCCTCATTTTGTTCCCACCACTGTAGGGACCAGAGCTTGGAGGCAGAAGGGGGGCACCCCTGCTTTAAGACAGCCCTTCAAATGTCCACTTTTGATTCCAATATCTGGTTTTCTGTTCAGAAAGATGGAAGAGCTGCAAATTGGAATGTTGAGATAAGAGGTTTCTCCCTCCTCCCAAATGGCTCTGTAAATCTCCATGAAATGATAATTGGTCATATTTAAACAAGGAAAGTGGCAGCAAATGATGATATATGGGATCTGCAAAGAAACAGGAAGATTGGTTCTGAGCAAGCAAACTCATTAATGTTAGCTAAGCCTGACTTTTTAGATGAAAATAATTCAAAACACTCATTTGTTAAGTCAGAACTTACAATTCCAGTGATGGTTCCTTGCTAATGACACCATGTATTCTGCTGGGACTGCGGTTGTCAACTCCAGGTTGGGAAATTCCTGGAGATTTGGGTGTGTGTGTGAAGTCTGGGGATGGTGAGGTTTGTGGAGAGAATCTCAGCAAGGTATAATGTCATAGAGTCTACGCTCCAAAGCAGCCATTTTCTCCAAGGGAACTGATCTGTATAGTCTGGAGATCCATTGTAATTCTGGGAGATCTCTCGACCTCACCTGTAGATTGGCAAACCTAGTTGGGATGGGGTGTGTGAGTCTTTTTAGGCAGCCATTTTCTCTTCATCTCATGAGATAAATGTGTACTAAGGGCTAAACTAGATGAGTTCCTGTGGGGATGGTGATGTCTAGCCCTTTTTACCAACATCATTTTCCTAGTCTAAATCATCCCCCTTGCCAAAGCTCTATGTGTTCCATCAGAGAAGGCATACAGGCACTACACAAGTATGTTTAAATTTTCTCTGGGGACAAACATTTGGCTAGGGAGATTTAGATCAGGAAAACAGTATGGCAGGAATGACTTAAAATCCCCCCCCCCCGCCGAAACCACTTTATTTTCTGCTTGTCTGATCCGAGGAACTTTAATCACAGATCTCCCAACAACAATGCAGATATGACAGAAAACAAGATTTTTTTTTTTTAAAAAAAGGAGGCTTGTCTGTTAACATAAGATTATTTATTTACCCTGTGGAGAGGGGGCAGCTAAATTAATAAAGGAAGACACTTTGGCACAGGTCTTATTAATACAAAAATTATGAGTTACTATCAGAAAATAGTAAAATGTGTGGCTACATTAACAAAACTAAATGTTTTAACATGTGATTTAATAACGCAAAGGTTAAAAACTACTATCAAACATCTGATGTGCTACGTCCAGTATTGCAGGCATTGTTAGTTATTTCAAAGATGAAAACTGTTCCAGTCATTTCCAGTGTCCATTTTTTGTTTTTATTCTTAGCTCATTTCCTGAATAACAGTGTACTTCCTCTTCTACCACCATCACCTTGTTTGACTTATTAAAGGGGGAGTTTCAGTATTTCTCTTGTAACAAGTGCTTGCTCATTCTTATGTGGGCTACTACATTTACATTTACTTTGGAGTGAGTAAATACGCTAAATGTTTGCACCAGGTGCATGATAGAGAAGAAGAAGAGAAGAGAAGAAGAGATTGGATTTATACCCCGCCCTCCACTCCCCAAGGGAGTCTCAGAGCGGCTTACAAACTCCTTTTCCCTTCCCCTCCCCACAACAGACACCCTGTGAGGTAGGTGGGGCTGAGAGAGCTCTTTCCCAAGCTGTCCTTGAGGGAACAGCTGGTACAGAGCTATGGCTTGCCCAAGGTCATCCAACCAGGTGCAAGTGGAGGAGTGGGGAATCAAACCCGGTTCTCCCAGATTAGAGTCCACGCACTTAACCACTACACCAAACTGGCAAGAAAGCAAGGAAGCAAGGAATGTCAAAGTTGTTCCCTCTGAGAGGACTGTGAAAGAAGTGTTTCTTGCACTACCAGTAGGATGAGGAGATACTGTTCTTGAGGATATTTCTGTATAAGAGATGCCATGTTCTACTTTAAATCCAGTCTGGTAGTCACCATATGTGCCTACTCATGGGCTTGTTACTCCTGGAACGGCATTCCTGTGCATTCCTGCTTGAAATGACCCCTGCTGGTAGATGAATGGTGTCCTGGATATGCAAACCCAGTAGCATGATCATTCTGTGTACCCAAAGATTATGTATTACCACAGTGTAAGGTTTTTAGTCCTCTGCTTTCATTAGCAAGGAGTAGCTGACCTCACCCCCCCAACCCTCGTAAGGCAGTGTGTATACTGACCCTGAAATGGAAACTTGCCACTGTCAGTATTAGAGAAACATAAACAGTGAACTGTCAAGGAGCTGTCAGTGAGATCACTGCAGACATGTTGGTACCAAGTCATATGACTATTCTGGTCAGAACTGGACAAGGCAGGTGCAGTCTTGTATAGAGGTATGACTTGGGGAATGACTCAGCATGGACCTGATTGGCCACTGAGTACAGTGAAATGTATATATTTGATATATGTTGTATAGTCCTTCTCTTCTCTTCTGTATTGGTGGCTGGCGAAGCACTTTGATCCTCAGCGCAATATTTGTAAATAAATGTACATAAACTGTACATAGCTTTGTCTCGTATGTTGGAGTCTTCAACCTCTGCTACAGTGCTGTTTAGCACAGCTCACACTCACACCAACAGCCACAAGAAAGAGTCTCAAGTAAATCTTAGTTTCAGTTCTCCTCCAGCTTTGTATCAGAGAGTTGTTGAAAGTGTATTGCAGTGAGCAGGAAAAGGCACCATGAAGTCTAGATAGATGTATGGTAGCAGCTATTGGCGTGAGCTCTTAATAAAGTAATATATATTTGGCATTTCACTATATTTAATGCCATTTTTCTTTTGTTCTAACATAGGTACATCACTGTAGGATTTTTATTGCCATTTTAGCCTTGTGTATTGTAAACTGCACAATCGTCTTGTCATGATAAAGTGTTTAGTGTCCCATGTAGCTGATGGTAATATTGACTTTCTGAGAAGTCTTCTTGCCATTGCCAAGCACAAGCAGTTTTTCTAGGAAGCACAATGGGGGCTGTAATGAAAATGTAGTTGTCTTTGGGTGGCTTAGAAAAAGGCTTAATACAGAGAGTCTGCACTTGGCACACTTGCAGTCTTTCTGCTTGCCCTTCATGCTCACCATTGCAAGAAGGGGCACTCATGCATCCTAAACATAGCTGGTATGTCCAGCAAAATGTGGAGAACAATGGTCAAACTATTTTAAAGTGTGTGCCATTGCTAGGGGATGTGCCTTATTTGAGTGAATAAATTTTGTATATAGACAAAAAACTTGCCTTAATTGGAAGATCAAAAACTTCTAAATTGCCTCCTTAGAGTATTCTGCATTGTAGTTCATGTAGTATTTGGTGGTGAGGAAGAAACCCTCATTACAAGCAGAGTGAAGACATGAAGCTAATATGATATAAATGCTTTAAAAAGGGGAAGAAATTATAAGATTCAGGACTTATTGTCCTTAGTAGTGAATTTGGGACACTGATCCTATGCTACAATACGAGCTAATAAAAGAAAGGGAGCTCTCTCTAACCATCTCTGCCATGATTCAGAGTCCCATTTTCCAGGGTAGCATTTGAACTCAAAGAATACTAAGATTATTGTAATGTAACATAGCATATTGTACCATATTATCTCCAATAAATCTTGATTTTTTAATATAACAAAATTTTAAATAAGAGAATATCTTTCTTCTGCCTGTTGAAGGTGATTCGCCCCCAAACCATTTTTAGAAGCAAATAATTATAGAGTTTAACAATAACTTTCCAGTTACTTGCTTTGGAATGGGGGACATGATTCACAATTAAGCTACTTGACTGTAATAATAATGATTACACACACACACACACACACACACACACACACACACAGAGAGAGAGAGAGAGAGAGAGAGAGAGAGAGAGAGCAATATTCTACACTAGGAGCACTGCCTACCTGGTCTTGCAGACAAGTGGTCCACATATTTGGTGCCAAAATGCAAGAAAATGGAAATCTCTATCTGTAATTTCTTTACAAGAACAATTTTGTTGATTTTGTGAGCGAGCTATAGAAAACTAATCCTCTGGGAGGGGGCATGATATACCACCCAATGAAGCCCACAGGTACCCTACCATTTAATTAAATGAGAAATAAACTTGCCCTTGAGACCTGCAGAAAGATTGTTTCCCAAGGGCAGTTAATAGCCGGTTTGTGTTTAATCACAATCTTCTGAGTATCCAAATAACAACTACAAAGGTTACTGAGCATGCTGAGCTTAGGTTGAGGAATCATGATGACAGTGGTGTCCACAGTATTTTATGGACCTGAATTAATGAATTTTCAGGTCATCGCCAATTCACGCAGGTAGAGTTTATCACATTCATAACATGCCAAACTATACTTCTATTGGCAGTGACCACACAGTGCAGTTTTATGAGGTGGTTTTAGAAGATAAGGCATAAACAGGTAGCATTCCAGCTGCTGAACATGACTAGAAGAGTCTCAGTATAGCTATATGAAAGTCTATTTTAGAATCACTTAAAGAAGCTGTTATTTGTTTATGAGTGTGTACCTGCTGCTTTATAAATATGGCATCATAGTTATATTTATGAAAGTGGCATTATTTTTGCCAGTGGCATTTTAAGAAACTTGTTTGACACTAACTTTTTATTTTAAAAATATGGTTTGAGACAAAGTAATTCCACTGTGGTCTTCATTAGTCAGACATCATCTGGGGTGCTGTGCTGAGTTCACTTTCCAGAAAATGTAGACAAACTGGAACAGGTTCAGAGTGCTGGGAAAATGCTGCCCAAGCTAAATTAGAGTTAGGAAGCCCCATGTGGCAAAACTGTATTTCAACAAGACTTTACACCATCAACTACAAAAACACAACACAACAGAAAGGAAACTTCTACAAGCCTGTGTGAGGAGAGAAACTGGGTATCATTTAGCCTGAGGGAGTGTGTGATTGTGTTCTGGTTCTGACAACAAGGGCTTGGAGCAGGTTCAGTAGCTGGGTGCTGGATCCAGTCTCACAGATCTCTTGGAGCAAGCTAACCATACAAACTGGTTGAACTAACGAGGCTGTCTGCTAGGGTTGCCAGCTCTGGGTTGTGAAATACCTGGAGATTTGGAGAGTGGGGCTTAAAGAGATAGGGGTTTGGCAAGGGTAGGGACCTCAGCAGGGCACTATGCCATAAAGGCCTCTCTCTGAAGTGCCCATTTTCTCCAGGGAAACTGATCTCTGTTGTCTGGAGATTAATTCTAATAGCGGGAGATCTCCAGGCCCCACCTGGGTTTTGGCAACCTTACTGTCTGCTTAGCCCAGGGCTTAAGTATCCTGGAGGGCAAGAGGCCCCAGCTGTTCTGGGCTTCATCTACACAAGGCTTGACAGAGCCCTAATCCTGCAAGACACTATGGGCACTTAGGCAGTGATCTGTCTTGGTGGTGGTAGAAAGTGCCATCAAGTTGTACCCAAATTATGGTGACCTTGTAGGGTGTTCAAGACAAAAGACATTCAGAGGTGGTTTGTCACTGCCTGCCTCTGTGTAGTGGTATTGGACTTCCTTGGCGGTCTCCCATCCAGGTACTAATCAGGGCACACCCTGCTTAGCTTCCAAGATTTGATGAAGCCTGGCTAGGGTTGCCAAGTCCAGGTTGGAAAATACCTGGGGACTTTGGGGGTGGAGCCAGGAGAAGATGGGGTTTGGGGAGTGGAGGAGCCTCAGCATGGTACAATGCTATAGAGTTCACCCTTCAAAGCAGCCATTTTCTCCAGGGGAGCTGATCTCTGTCAGCTGGAGATCAGTTGTAAAAGCGGGAAATCCCCAGGCCCCACCTGGAGGCTGGCAACCCTAAATCTGTCTAGTCTAGGATCTGGCTTAGTAGCTGAAAAACAGGCCACCATCCTGATGGGTTACTAGCCTCCAGGTGGGGGGCTGGAGATCTCCTTGAATTACAACTCATATTCAGACTACAGAAATAACTTCCTCTGGAGAAAGTGGGTGCTTTTGATGGTGAAGTTTATGGTATTATACAGTGCTGAGGTCCCTCCCCTTCCAAAACCTTATCCTCCCCAGACTCCACCTACCAAATTTCCAGGAATTTTCCATCTCTCAGCTGGCAACCCTACTGGTACTTTTTCACTGCTGAATTGCCTCCTCACGAGCTCGCCATCTCTGTCGCTCTCACCAGGTGCCAGAAGAACTTGGAGTACAGGGAATCTGGATCTGGAAGAGGCTCTGGGTCTGGAGGGAGTCCAGTGGTGTCAGGTGCCCCCTGAGTTTCCTGATCTTTCCTCAGAATGGTCTCTGGCTCCTCCTGGTTGTCATCTGCTCCTGAGTCCATCTCAGGGACAGTCATGACAAATTGCATTCTTGAAATACTTGAAGGGCTGTTATATGAAAGAGAACAAGGACTTGTTCACTGCTGCTCCAGAGAGCAAGACTAGCTCTAATTGGCTTAAATTACAGGAAGGTAGATTTCAGTTGAGCATTAGGATAAACTTCCTGATGGTGAGAGCAGGTCAACAATGGAGCTAATTGCCAGGTGGGCAGGGGTGATCCCTTCCCTGTAAGCAGAGACCAGGCAGCCATCTGCTGGGAATGCTTTAACTTTGGGTTTCCTGCACTGAGCAGTGGATTGGACTAGATGGCATACAAGGTTACTTCAAACTCTGTCTCTACAAAACAGGTCATTCAGTGGAAGGAAAGTATGACATGAAACTTTTCATGAAACCAAGGGGACCTACAGTGCTTCTCTGATGAATTTGAGGAACCTGGCAGGTTTTGAGACATAAACTATCCCCTCTCTTATGAGATGTGCTTAGGGTAGCAAGTGTAAAGGCTTTGGGTCACTGCTGTGAGATAATTTTTGTACTGAGTATGAAGAATACAGAAATAACTGAAGCAGAAAATGAAATAAAACAAAAAAGAAGATTTATTTATGTACAGGTTATTTGGTGAATTCTCTCTAAAGCTTGGTCAGACGGCCTCCCAACTCTGTCCTCTCCCAGAAGTAGAGTTAAACTGTTCTGCCACACTGCCAGGCAGAACTACACATGAAATTGTCTGGTTCCTTGCTGAGACAATTCCCAACTTCAGCAGTCTACCCTGTCCCTCAGGCAGCCCTCAACTCCTGCCTCCTGTGTCCCACCCCCGACCATCCATCCTCCCTCTGAAAGGAGATTGGATGCTAGAGCAGCACTCTTATAGGCTCACCTGCTACAGGTAGGGGTTAATGGAACCCATCACACCCACATCTGTGGAAGCACCATGAGATCTTTGGGTAATAGGCTATATACTTTCATAACTTCTTATTAGCCTCTAATACCCTAATTGTCTGCATGTTTACTGCAGAGTACTACTGAGTTCAGTGGGAGTTAGCCTAAATCGGCACAGATTTTCAGGCTTAGTCATTTTTGTTTTCACTTTCTAGGATACAATTTACTATCATAGAACTGTTTTGAATATGCTAAAACCTGTGTAACCTTAAATATGATAAAACCTGTATAATCTCATTTTCATTGTGAGGATAAGAACATTAACTGGATTATTTTTATTATAAGTAGTACAATTGCTTTACCGTCTTGAGATCGGTAAAAGGGAAAGAACAGACACTTGAGAGATTTAATGCCTTTCTTTTGATTTCTCCTATACAGGAAGGTAACAATAGACAACAGAGTGAGAGCCCTCACCCATCCACCCAATGCGTCTGCCCCAGTTTCAGTGTTGCTGAGCATTTGTGCAAGGGCAGAATGTACAAACAGAACATACACAGGCACATTCCAACATGCATAGGTTTCATTTGATTTGATTCCTAGATTTTTATCTGGCAAAATTTTCATGTGATTAATGAGCATTGGGTTGTATGGATGTATTATGTCCTCAGGTGGACATCAGTTTTGTTGGAAGCAGGGAAACTGCACCCAGTAGGTATGGATGTGAGGCATACTGTCACTCTTTTCCCTGTGGCATACAAGGAGATAGGGAAAACCCAACCTCTAAGTGTACCTTGGCCATTTCCTAGGATGCCAGTCTCCCCAAGATATGGAGGGGCACCAAACCAGCTCTCCTGCAGTGTCATGGGATTGGCCACCACCCCAGCTCCTGAAGCAGTGGCAACTCCAAGCCTCTTCTTTGACAGGTTGTTGACCCTTTCAGTCCTGGGTAGGTAGACTTTCTTAATTTAAAAAAGACTCACTTAGGGCCAAACTAGATGTTATGGTATTCATGAATCTGACACAGCACTGCTGCCATTTTAAAGCTGCACTCGAGACATTTAAAAATCCCATGAGGCCCACAGAATGGAGGAAGTAGGTGTTTTTAGTCCTGGTCCTGCAGCACTGCAGGCTTGATCACGGTTGGGCCCTCATTTCATTTTCTAAATGGGCTGAGTTCAGCTCTAAAATAGTGCAGTACCCACAGGTTGGACCGAAGGATGCTATAACATCTAGTTTGGCCCAAAGAGATAAAAGAGAAAGCAGAGAAGGGGGTGGGGGTGGGGGATAACAAACAAGGGGAGATGATAAAGTTGGTTGACAGACAGGGAGGTACTCATAAGAGAAGAAAAAAAGAGAAATGGAGCCATGGACTGGCAGTGATAAGTAATGGGGTGGGGGGGAGATCAACATGCTGCTTGTGCTGGGCTGCACTGCTGCTGTAAGTCCCAGATGGCATTGAAGAAGAAGAGGTTTTTATACCCTGTTTTTCTCTACCCTAAAGAGTCTCAAAGCAGCTTACAGTTGTCTTCCCTTCCTCTCCCCACAACAGTCACCTTGTGAGGTATGTGGGGCTGAAAAAGTTCTGAGAGAACTGTGACTGGCTCAAGGTCACCCAGCAGGCTTCATGTGGAAGAGTGGGGAATCAAACCCGGCCATCCAAATTAGAGTCTGCTGCTCTTAACCACCACACAAAACTGGCTCTCATTGAGAGTGGGGCTGGAAACCCTGCCTTGGGTTTCTGACCTGGGGTGGATGCTTTGATTTTGCCTGGCTACTGATTCCACCTCTCTCTTGAGTTTATGGGCTTGACAGGACTATTTATTTTGGTTACAAAACTTGCACCCCACCTTTCTGCCCTTACAAGGGCCACCAAGGCAACTAACAATTTAAAACATGCATGCTAAAATCACATTTTAAAACCATTACAATCAACCCCCCCGAACATACTTCATTAAAACAATTAAAAACAAATTTAAATACAAATTAAACATAAAAACTGAACTGAACTGAAAACATTGGTTAGGAAGGATCATTTAACCTATGGAATGCCAAACCAAACTGTCAGAAGATGGCAACAGAAGGGTACGGATGACTCTCCCTTGGGAGAGAGTTCCAGAGCTTTGGTGTCACAATTGAGAAGGTCCTCTCCTGGGTTACCACCTAATCTCAGAAGGCAGGAGCACCCAGTGCAGGCCCTCTGAAGATGACTGTGACAATAAGGAACATTAATATGGGTGTACAGATCCTTTCAGATCTGTTGGTTCCAAACCATATAGGGCTTTAAAGGTCAAGACCATCATCTTGGATTGTGCTCAGAAACAAACTAGGAGCCAATGTAGCTGGGTTAAGACTGGAGAGATATGGACCATATGATCCACTCCAGTCAACATCCTGGTTGCAGTGTTCTCTACCAATTGAAGTTTCCTAACACTTTTCAAGGGCAGCCCCATGTAGAGCGCACTGCAGTGCTCTAATCTAGATGTAACCAAGGAATGCACCACATTGGCCAAATCTTTTCTGTCCAGGAAGGGCCACAGCTAGTTAACCTGTGAAAGCTGGTAAAAGGCACTCAGCCACAGCTGCCACCTGATTATCCAGAAATAGACTTGGGACCAAGAGCACCCCCCAGACTATGAACATGTTTCCTTTAAGGGGAGTGTAACCCCATGTTGGCCAGCAAGGCACTTTTAGTGCACTTATGAATTTTGATATTCATAAGCTTGAACTTGGGTTGCCCATATTGGAAGGGCCATGTGCATTCTCCATTATAGGGGAAAGCTCCAGCCCATGCCAGGAGGCTGACACCCTAGACAGTTCACCTGAGACAGAGACAAAAGACTCCTTCTGCCATGAGGTTTCTTTCTGTTTCAACACGCTGGTCAACCCCTGCCCCCTCCCACATAACTAAATGGATTATGCTACCGCAGTTGCCTAGCAACTAATGTTCGGGCCATCACCCAGTCGGCCACAGCCATCAACTAACAATAGATGTGGCCCAGGTGAGTCATCGGACCCTGCCCAGGTGTCCACTTCCTGGTGAGATCATAGTTTTGCAATATTGTCCATCCCCCTGTCCTCCTCCTTTTGTTCACCTTTAACCTATGGAATGGTCAGTAAGGAACGGACCACCTAGTAGGTGTGTTAGTGGGATGTGGTTAGCGCTGCCCACCCCAAGACCACCTAATAAAAGACCCTGCACAGAAGCAATCGGTCTCTTGAGCCATCGTCCCCTATCTGCTTTACTACCCCTCATGCCCAGCTTGCTATACCACTACCCTTGCCTCCATCTTTTAAATCTCTGAATACCGGATCAGAGAGAACCACGTGGTCTCGCAGGTTCGAGCCTCGTGTCCGATAGTCTTTTTATTTTTCTCCCCATCCAATTCTTCCATCGATCGGACCACGCATCTCTAGGTAACGTATTGCTTCCCCACCAACGAATTCCTGTTCATGCAAACGTGCTACTTTCTGTCTTTGTTTCTTAGGCCTGTGTGAATGTGTGTGTGATTATGTTTTTGGTGTGATTGAACAACATTGCCCAGTAAACTGCATTGGACTTGCTATCTGCCTCACGTGCCTCTTTCCTTGAGAACTCTCGGGAGGGGTGGGACCCTGGTATAGTTGGCAAGAACCCGTGTATTTCGCCAATTGCTAAATGTAAATTAAAGCAATTCGGCTAACACCCATCCAGAACACGTGACACCTTAAATCCCAAGTTAGACCTTCCACCCACCAGTAGTACTTCTCTCTTGTTGAGATTAAGCTTCAGTTTATTAACCTGCATCCACTCCAAAGCTATCTCCAGGCATTGGTTCAGGCTTTCTATAGCCTCCCTGGGATTAGCTGGAAGTGTGAAATAGAGCTGAGTGTCATCTACATATTGCTGACAGCCCAGCACAAATCTCCTGACAACCTCTCTCAGTGTGGTTTCATATAGATGTTAAAGAACACAGGGGACAAGATGGAACCTTACAGGATCTCACAGGCCAAAAGCCAAGAAGCTGAGCAGCAGACTCCCAGCACCACTTCTGGAGAACAGTGCCTCCCAATCCCAGTCCAGATAGGCATGGAATCAAAAGCCACAGAGAGATCCAAGAGAATCAACAGAATGACATTCCCTCTGTCCAGCTCCTGGCACAAGTCATCCATCAGGGTAATCAAGGCTGTTTCAGTCCCATAAGCAGGCCTTAACCTAGACTGGAAGGGGTCTAAAAAATTTGGCTCATCTAGGAAAGCTTAGTCTAGCCATAACCCATTTAATCATTTTGCTCAAGAATGGAACATTTGAGACTGGTCAATAATTACTGAGATCTCCTTTGTCAAGGGTAGGCTTATTGTTTCAAGGCTAGGATGACAACTCCCTCTGTTAAAGAAGCATTAACTACCTCTTGAACCCAGTCAGCCAGCCCCCCTCCCAAGATTTAAGTAACCAATTAGGGCAAATATCATAAAAGTAGGTAGTATGCCTCAGAACTCCAAGGATCTTGTCCACATCCTCAGGGTTCAATCAGACAAGCACTTTGATCTGTTATCCTTGCTCCTCCCCAACAGATTTGAAGTGCTTGATCAGACAGCAACATTTGGCTCTCATCCTGCAGTTGTCAGCCTTCTGTGCTTACCCCTGACTTTCCTGGCACTGCAGAAAGTCTGGTGTTTATGGATCCTACTGGTTTCACAGCGCTTCTGTGGATGTCTGACTACTCTCTTGCAGGATGAAGCCTTTTGGAAAGTCAGATCACTCACTTCCTGTTTTGCTGCCCCCCCCCCACATAAGCGGCTATGCACTGCCAAGCAATACTTATGTGTTTCATCACCCCTCCCCAGCCTGCTCCATTCACTCCTCTCTCCAGCAACTGAACCAGAGAGAGCCCCCTCCTCCCTCCAGAGCCGCCACCTCGCCTGTCCCTTCCCTCAACTAAGGCAGCTGTGTGTGTGAGGCAGTTAGTGAGGTACACATAAATGCATATTCACCTCTCTCTGGAACTTCTCAAAAATCTGTTCTCTCCCCCAGGCTTTGAAATGTTTGAAATGTTGAATTTATCAAAAGCAGTTTCCAAAACACTCCCCTTATGCTGAATTACATATCCAGGCAGCCTCCTCCAGCAATCCCATTGGCCATCAGGTGCCACCATTCTGCCAGGAGTTTGAAGCACTGCTTCCCATAAAGACAAATGATTTTTTTAAAATGCTCACCGCCCCACTCCATGGCTGCCACATCTGATCAATCAGCCACAGGGTGAAAGCACATTGAAGTGAGTTAAGGGGGGATGTCTGATCAAAACTCTCCATTACTAAAAAACCCAAAACCCACCCGGATCAATTAGAAGCGGGGCCACACCGGATCAAACTGTATGTCTGACCGCAGCCTCAGACTGAATAAACAAAATTTTCCACACAAAGCTATCATCCTAGCTCCATCCAGCCCCATCACTGCTAATGTAGAGTCCAAGTAGGAATGGATGTAAGAGATTATAATCTTCAACGTGCTGGACAAAAGACTAACAGCCAAGCTAGATGCAGTGTTCCCAAGTTCACCGTGGGGATGCCTTCTCCATTTTAGAGAAGAAATTCCCTCTGTTTATAAAAGCCGTGGTGACCTGATCCTGACTGGTATCATGGTGTAGGGGGGAGGATAGATTCCTGCTCCTCCTGTGCCATTTTTAAGAGCCCACACTTTTGGGCTCTTGAAAAAAGCATGCAGGCAGGAGGTAACAGGAGCCCTCCCTCCCTCTGCTGTGCTGTCATGTCTAGTTTTGCTCTACGCTTTGCTTGGCAAGACAAGCATTTGCTCTAAACCTTTCCAGAACTGAAACTATTTGCTTTTCCTTGCCTGCTATGTACACTGACTCCTGTTCCACTGTGCCTCTAGTGGCTGTAATGCTGAAGTGCACCAAAACAAAACTTTGATGCAGCCATTTCCAAAGGACAGACACACGAAACAAAAAAGCCTCCCCCTACCCTGACTATTCAGGGCAGTGGTCCCCTGGAAGATTTCATGGTGAGGTTAATGGCCAACACATCCCTGTTGGGTAGGGTTTGGAACTCAGGAATGCTCAGCTTGTCACACACCCCAGCGATTCCACCACTTTCTTGCACTTTGTTGCCTCTATGAAATTTAGACTGCAAGTATCTCCAGGCAGGGCTCTCTTGTTTTGGTTATGCTACTGTGCAAAGTGCCATGTACATAGATTGTACTATATCAATAATAAATGCAATGAATAATGCTGTTGCCTGATGACAACAGTTAACATGGATGGTTTCTGCATGTGAGTTGAAATACCCTTTGAGGCTCAGCAGTTGTCTTTCTACATGAGGTTGCATGCACAGTGAGAGAGCTGGCGTGCTTCCTTTCTCCATGTTGGTCTTTGCTAAATGGTTTTCAGTTTATAATGTTTCAGTCTGACACTGCTCTTAAGCTCTATATTTAGTTCCCAAAATTAACAGCCTAATTTTATTTAAATATTTACATACACCATACATAATTGCGAAGCCTCTCTGAATAATTTAGCTGCTTTAATAGCATCTTAAGAAAGTTTCTGCTCTCCGCTGTTTGTGTGTTTTGTTGCTTTGCTGTTTGAGCAGCCGCAAACTGCCAGATAAGAATCATACAAAATAGCCCACTCTTTTGAATTTAATTGCTCTTCTTCTAGGCACCTGCTCTAAAATTTCTATCCCAATATTCTCAACCACACTTTACAATACCCAGCAATCTTTGTGTCAGTAAATGTCAGCCATTTTCCTTCCAAGCTTCCATTTTCCATTCTCAGTAAATATTCCCCTTCAGGGATAATCCTCTTCCATTCATTATAAATCATGAAATAAGTACCCTGTGGTGTCATGTTAACTAAACGGTTATAGATGCATCACCAAGTGATATATGATTTATGGGAAGACATAGTCCTGATGGTAAATATCTTTTAAGCATGTCCTCATACCTGCTGCTTTATTATTGGCAAGCCTAAGCATTCAGAAAATCATAAATAAACATTGCAAATCCATAAAATACAACTTAAAATGTCAAAGCTTAATTCCATAAATAATAATAACCAAGTTGTAATTATTATTGGACAAAAGTATGATCACAATATTTTAGGCTATTTGGGAGGCAAAAAGAGCCGTATACTGTGCAAGAATTTATAACGTTGTCCCATCTACTACAATAACTAATTTTGATATATTTTTTCACTTTTTCCTTCTGTTAGGTACATTTGCAAAAATCTATTCTAGCATGCAAAGTAGATAGGAAATGAGGCTTCTCACATGAGAAAAGTAATAGGATCAGAATAATAGACTACCTACCACTTGTTACAGATACATTAGTATTTTAATAGTTAATTCAGCACATCTTCTTTAGATATCATTTATTTGCAGTTTTTGAAATACATCTCTGCAGCAGTGTTTTGGCAGGCTGGTTTGATATTGGTAAGATTATTAAGGGAATGGTATATTTGAAGTTAATAAATTCACATGTAGTGTTATTAACTATTAATTTGGTCTGGGCTAAACTGATGAGACATCCTTTGACTCATGGTGTAGCTCATAATGTATCTAGTTGTTAAGTACTCTCTCTATATTAAAGCTGAGATATATTAAGAAGATTCTTTTTGGAGCTAGAAAGCAGCCAGTAGAACAGTCTATGCAAAATACCATTCTGATGGATTTCTGCTCGACACTAGCACTGCATAGACAATAGTATTGGACCTTGGCTCTGACAGTTGTTTGCCTACCATTTCCTAATCATTATTCTAGCCAGACAAAGCCTTTTCACTCCTTTTTCACTAGATCAGAACAAGGAAATAAAAGTTTCTCATTTTGTAATCAGAAGCAACACAGCCCCTTAATAAACTTGTTGATGTGGCATTTGGCCTATAAAAGTTGTGTGCTGAACTGGCAGTCTGAGAGCATTTCTCATTGTTCCATGGTGGGATGGTCACTTAATGACCAAATTAGAGCTCACTCAGCCAGAGCTTTGGCAACAACAGTAACAGCTTCAAATCCGGCCTCCATTTTAGATTTACAGAGCATCCAGGTGGAGTTCATTATGGTGAATCACCCAGCAGGATCCCCTTGACAGCATATTAAGAAAACAGACTAAATTAGGGCTGGTTGGTTGTGTGGCTATGCTTGTTTTCTACTCCAAACGTTAGCCTTCCCACCCCTCCATGCACCGCTCCAAGCCGCCTCCCTTTTGATCCTGAGTACAGATGCTACCCAGGGAGGTCTCTCTATTGCTATTTGCTGCTGTGTTTGTATAACATCTGAAATATTTATGAAAGTTGAGACATTACATATTTCAGAGCAGGATTTCACAGCTGCGCATTCTTGGTTGGCAAATTCTTCACCAAGAATAGAAAACTAATAAATGTTTAGGCTTCTAAAAATGGCTTGCCATAAGGGAATCTGTGTGTGATTTGCTGCAACTTACCTGTCACTCACAAACCAACCAAACCTGACAGAGCAGCGGTAGTCATCCCTTCAGGCCTAACTTAGGGCATCATAGTGCCACAATTTCATGGTAAGAGGAATGGCAGTTTATTTAGAAGAAATCCAGGCTCTTTAATAGGGTGAAAGTATAAGGGTTTTTTGTATTTTGTGCTGGACTGTGTGTAAAAACCTTCAGTTCTGAAAAAAGCACATGAAACAGTGGGTAGCCTAGTGATAGGAATACATGGAACCCCCTGGGAAATTTTGTGCTCCTTGTTTACATTTTTTAAAACTTCCTAAACATGTCATAGATGATTTTCAAAGAGCACCCTGCTGAATCTTTGGCAAAGGGAAAAGTAAAAACAGCAGTATTTTTCTACCCTGTCAGCGTGATTTTGGAGCCCTAGAGCAAATGTGTGGGTCTGGTTCAATCCTCATCTCCCAACCTCTGCAAATTTTTGGAGTGACCAAGCTGGTTCTATGCATTTCTCCCATTTCTATTTTGCCCTCTATCACCAGGTTGCCTCTTGAACCCTCACTTACGGTGTCAACAGGAGTTTGTATACAGAGTCACTGGAGCTTCCAGTATTTTATGCTCTTTTGTTGGACTGATCCTTGTCTTCCACTCATGCAAACTTCTGGGCCATATCCTTGCCAAAAGTGGGTTTCTTCTGCATTTGTGCCCCCCAGCAGTTTTTTTAAAATGACAACAGCATTTCCAGACTCTAATGTCTCCAGGTGAAGGATTTCCCTCACACTGTCTCTGCATGCTGCTTCCTACAAACTGCTAGCCTCTTAGGCAAATATACTGCCCCTGACTTCCCATTTTTAACTGCGTGGCAGCCATGGCTTGTCTCCCACTGCTACATCAAAAGAACTAGACTCAACATGTACAAAACAGAAATGAAGGGTTTTTTCCCACTTCTACCTGCTCCTTTGGAGGTATGGTTAGGGCTGGGTGGAGCCTGGACACCTTCTGTAATTAAAACCTATCTCCAGACTACTGAGATCAGTTCTCCTTGAGAAAATAGTAACTTTGGAAGTTGATCAATAAGGCGTCATATCCCCACTAAACATTCTTCCTTCTCCAAATTTCACTCTCCCCAGGTACTGCCTCCCATATATCCAGGAATTTCCCAAGCCAGAGTTGTAGACTAGGTATGGGGTGTGACCATGGGGCTGTGAGGTCTGGGTTGGGAAATTCCTGGAGATTTGGGGGATGGAGCCTGGAAAGGGCAGGGTTTGGGTCAGGGAGGGACCTTAGTGGGTATAAAGCTATAAATTCCACCTTCAAAAGGAGCCAATTTCTCCAGGGGAATGGATATAACCAGGAGACCAGTTGTAATTCTGGGAGATCTCCAGATACCACTTGGAGACTGGCAACCCTAGGTATGGAGTATACCTCTCCTATGCTCCCCATGGTTCTTGCCATTACATAGTTCTCAGTTTGATCGTACAATTATAACATGATGTTGTGTGAATGTTCCTTAGTATTGTACACTCTAAAATCCTCCTTTGTTCTCTCAAACCCTCCTTTGAGGATAGTAGTATTTGCCATTAAAGATGTATCATTTAAAGATGTAATTTTAACAGATACCTAATGAAGTCATGCCAAGGCTAGTGTTGAAAAGTTGGAGAATTTGGAGACCAGTTTGCTGAGTATAACCAAAGCTTCATTAAAGAAGGCTTTTGCTCCATCTACCTTTAAAGAGGCTGTAATAAGGACTTTGGTTTATGTCTCTTTAATCTGAGGAATTAAAATCAATATCTCCCTTTTTTTAGCCAAAGGTACTCTTTAGCAGAGGTACTCCTGGTTGACAGATATAGTTTAGATCTATTTCAATGTTTCTTACTTCAGGACTGAAACTGCCTTGTTTACCTCAACTGCTGATTTTTGCTGGGGCCAGAAGAATGTATTGATACTTCTGGATTTCTCAGCAGCTTTTAGTATCACTGACCATTATATCCTCCAGGATTAACTGTGTGTGTTGGGAGTGTATAGAACAGCTTTGCATTGCTGTCAAGAGTCACCAGAAGCCCCTGGGAAAGTATTTCTCCCCCTCTCTGCATTTAAAGAAGATAGAGAAAAAGAGAGAATAGGAAGGAGGGAGAGAACTCATCAGTCCTTAATGGAACAAAAAGCCTCTCTAGGGATCCAAAATTGCTACAGATGAGCACTCACTAAGATTTCAAGTCAAGTGCTGAGCAACTGTAAATTCCTAGAGAGGACCCTAGCTGTTGCCAGTTCCCAAGTTCACTGGCCTCATGCTGGGTGACATAAGAGCAAAATGAGTGAGGGAATTTCTTAGGCTCCCCACTATAACCTGGACCTGAGACAATAGTCTGCAGTTTGCAGTGCTTTTGACTATTTCATAAGAATTTGGCAATCGGAGATTGTTGTTCATCTCTATGGGGATCTGTATTCTGAGGACACCCATTTGTGTTTCTCCTTGCCATCTGGACCAGGAATGGAAACCTTAATCTCTGAATGACTTTTTGAAGTGGCTAATAGCCTGGATAAGGGTGAATATATTGATATTCACTCCAAACATGGAGCTTCTGATAATGCATGATCCTGTGACTAGAGAAGTTCATGATGGAATGTCATTCCACTTTAGTGGGAATGTAGGTTTGCCAACCTCCAAGTGGGGCCTGGAGATCTCCTGGAATGACAATGGATCTCCAGACAACAGAGTTCAGTTCCCCTGGAGAAAATGGCTACTTTGGAGGGTGGACTGTATGACATTATACCCCACTGAGCTCCTTCCCCTCCCAAATTCTGCCATCCCCAGGCTTTATCCCACAAATCTTCAGGAATTTCCCAGCCCAAAGTTGACAACCCTAGAGGAATGACATTCCATCATAAGAACATAGGAGAAGCCAATGTTGGATACGGCCAGTGGCCCATCCAGTCCAACACTCTGTCACACAGTGGACAAAAATACCAGGTGCCATCAGGAGGTCCAGCAGTGGGGCCAGGACACTAGAAGCCCTCCCACTGTTGCCCCTTTCCCCAAGCACCAAGAATACAGTGCATCACTTGCTCCAGACTGAGAGATCCTATCTATACCTTGTGGCTAATAGCCACTGATGGTCCTCTGTTCCATATGTTTATCCAATTCCCTCTTGAAGCTGTCCATGTTTGTAGCTGCCACCACCTCCTGTGGCAGTGAATTCCATGTGCTAAATCACTCTTTGGGTGAAGAAGTACTTCCTTTTATCCATTCTAACCTGACTGCTCAGCAATTTCATTGAGTGCCCATGAGTTCTTGTATTGTGAGAAAAGGAGAAAACTACTTCTTTCTCTACCTCCTCTATCCCATCCATAATCTTGAAAACTTCGATCATGTCACCCCTCAGTTGTCATTTCTCCAAGCTAAAGAGCCCCAAGCACTTTAACCTTTCTTCATAGGGAAAGTGTTATCATTCTAGTTGCCCTTCTCTTCACTTTTTCCAGTGCTATAATATCCTTTCTGAGGTGTGGTGACCAGAACTGTACATAGTATTCCAGATAAGCTTGCACCATTGATTTTTAATACATGAACATCTCTGGTCACAGGGACCTAAAGGAACAGGTTTGCAGCTTGCCAATACTGCTATTATCTGTCTTCTGGGTTCCCATGTTGGTTTTATTATCTCCACCTAATATACTTACTGTTTGGTTTACTAGAAAACAGGGAACTTACTACAGTTGTGCATGCCCTGGTAGAGTTGCCAGTTCAAGGTTGGGAAATATCTGGAGATTTTGGGAGTGGAGTCTAGGGAGGGTGGGGTTTGGGGAGGGGAGGGACTTCAGTGGGGTATAATGCCATAATCCACCTTCCAAAGCAGCCATCTTCTCCAGGTGAAGTGATCTCTGTAGCCCAGAGATCTCCAGCCACCACCTAGAGTGTGACCTGGCAACCCTATGCCCTGGTAACCTTTATTCCCTGGACAACTGTAATACAACTGAATGTGGGACTGAACATGAGGACAGGTCAGGATCTCAGCTGATCCAGAATGTGACAGCATTATTAGTTACAGGTAGTAGCTACTTGAAACATAGGCTGCTGCAAGAATGCTACTGAACATCAGTTTGTTTTCAAACCATTTCTTTTATTTTGGTGTGCAGTTATGTTCCTTATCAGCATGTCATTTTATCCTCAAGTGTGCTTGGCACCATTTAATTATAACTTTCCTGTAACTCTGAATTTCATATTGATTTATAATAATTGCACTTTACTTACTTTAATTTTGAACTGTATGTGATGTTATCCTCCCCCCCCCCCCTTTTGAGAATGTGTATGTAGTGGAATGCAAGTCATTAATTTCTACATAATTTACAAACTACTGTATTTTATTGATTTATTTATTAGTGACTGTTGTCCATGATATGGAACTGGAAAGGGGCTACTTTGATGATCTGATATGATAAGTGCTTAAGCTGATACTCTAGCTCAGCAGAGCTTTACAAGGCTCTTCAGGTTTTTCTCTGACAGTGCAGGTGGCTTAAGCTTTCATTTTAGCACAAGAGAGTTGCCATTCCTTAAAGCTTGTTCACTCAATTGGGCTAAATACACAAGAGATGAGTGATGGTGAGTTAGAAAAAAAAAGATTCTGAAGGACCAGCAGACCAAAATAAGCGTGCTTTCAAATCCTCAACATCTGGTACTTAAGATAAAATGGAAATATTTAAAACATGTTTGAAAGATGCTTGTTTCAGAAGTTTGATTCAAATAATTACATATTAGGAGCTACCAACATCATTCAAAAGCCATAAAGCACAGAATTCTCAGTGGAGCATCCAATTTGACAAAAATAAGATTCCGTGAGATCATATTTAAATATGATGACTCATGTCAAAAGACTTTTCATGAGCTGAAGATTCTTTTCTCCCCAGCTCATATCAGGAAGAATATTGTTCACATTAGTCAGCTGCTGTTCAAAAGAATAATAGTAGCACTGATTCACAAAACATTTTGACCTGATTTTCTTTTTCTTCTTTTTGCAAAAGCTAGAGCTACTTATGATTTTGCCCACATTCTGAGTTCAGAAGACCATTATTACACAATGCATTTCTAATCCTAAAAGATAGCTGGGGGGAAATCTGTGGGGTAGGAGGAAGGCATTGGAGGCTGGCTTTTATCTTGTTCATTACAAAACTTCCATAACTTAGGCTTGCCAGTCCCCAGGTGGGGGTTGCGGATACCCCAGTTTTGTGGGCTTTGGCCCACCACTCCCAAACAGATGCTCCCACACATCATCAGCAATGTGCTGACATCACTTCTGGAAGTGATGTCATCGCATTAGGGGCGATGCTCTACTTTTGGGACAAAACTCTATGGTTTGTAGTTGCTTTTACCATAGAGTTTTGCCCAAAAAGTAGAGCGTGGCCCCGACATTCCTGGCGTGATGATTTTACTTCTGGAAGTGATGTCAGCATGTTGCCAATGTCCCTGCCCACCCCCAGAATGCCCTCCAAATCCCCCTGCCAGCAGGAAGATGTCACTTGGCAACCTTACCATACCTCAAAGTTAACAATTTTCTTGACTGACCTGGAAGTTTCTTCTCCAATCCCTATATCTTCTTCAGAGAACAGAAATTTGCCACTGGCTGTAAGTGGAAGAATGCCAAGCCAGGCCAATCAGCTCTTTAAAGAAAGGACATGCATATGTGCTGTATCTTGCTGCTAGGCCTCACCTAGCTCTGAAAATACTCATATGACATCATTGATTTCCAGAGCACTGAAAGAAGGTAGTGCCTTGATCTAAAGAACTTGCAACAGGGTTTTGCTAAAAGATTCATGCAAAATGTGGATTTTTGGAGACAGACTGGAAGAAAATGAGAGCGATGGCATCACACAGCTATTTAGGGTTGGGGGGGAGTCCTTGCTGGTCGGGGATTCTTCTGGGGCACGTGTGAAGTACGTGTGCCGCGATGACATCACCCATAAGTGACGTCATTGCATCGGGCATGTTGGGGCGGGACCTCTCAAATTCAAGAGAAAACCTCGAATTATAGAGCGTCCCCCCCTCCAGCTGACGTCATCATGCTGGGCACGTCTTTGCAGCCCAGCAATTTGGGGGTGGGCCGGTAGGGAGCGGGCTGCTTGAGCAGGGGTTTCCCCGCCGCCCCGGAGAGACTTGGGAACCCTACAGCTATTATGGGAGGCAGTTGCAGACAAAATGAACAGAAAGGGGGAAAGGAAAGAGTTTAGGAAGCTAGCGGAATGAATATCACAGGCACGTATTGTCACAACCCCTGAGGCAGGCCTTTCACTTTTTTTTTTTGTATCATACTCTCCTGGCTGTTTAATATAAGCATGTGTGTTTATTGCACCTTGATATGCCTTAAATTTAAAAGACCTAGTCTTGTTATGTCTCCAAGGGTAAGATTAAGAATCAACACCCATGCACTCCTTCCCTACTAACAGCAGAAAGATAGCAATGAAAATAAAATACCATGTTCACATGAATGTGCGATCTTCTGATTCAGTTGTTACTTTTTTCCTGTATCAAGGGAAGCTGCAATTCCAGGAACGAAATAATGAGTGCACAAGTCCTCCATTTTGTAGGACAGGATCCTTCTCTGATATATTGCTATAGTGTTGTGTTTGTTTAGAATATGAAACAGTAATAGCTTGAAAAGGGCTCTGGTATCCTAAAGCTCCAATTCCTATTGACTGATTAATAAAGACTCCCATTGGTCCTGAAGCCAATCTAGATACCCAATCACTGAGTCCTGCTTGGGTCCAATAGTATTGCTTGTATATAGTTACATTGTTGAAAGTTATGTGTTGGAACAGTATAAATGAAAGTGGTGCTCACATAGAGCTGTCTTTTGAGCTGAACAATATCACTGAATAAAAGCCTGTTTGTTTGAATTCATCACCTCTTGTTCAATACTTAAAATATAGTGTCCAGTAGAAGGGGCCACAACCCCATTGGCTACTTGCACAAAGGTAATAGACATGAAAAGTAGCAAAACTTATGAAAGGATAAGCAAAATCACAGAAGATACAGAGACAGAAAATTTAAAAGGCGAATAGGACTGTCAGACAGTGTCTGCAGTAAAAACAATTTGCAATGTATGCAGCCAACCAATACATAAGTACAAAAGTAAAATAGCCACCATTCCTATACTTTTCTTAAAATTTAGTAGGAGTATAACTCAAGAGAACATAGTGCTTAGAGATACTGAGCAGAAAAGATTCTTTTATTAAACTCCTGATGCTGACCTAATAAAATGTACTACTGATAAAAAAGATGGAAGGAGAGAAGAGATTAGCACAGACTCCTAAGAATATAGATTTGCTCCTGTAATGGGTCTAACTAACATTAAAGAACAGAACGTATTACTTAGAACATAAAGATCAAATAATCTCTTAAATTATTAGCTCGGCATTTTGTTAGAAAGACTTTTCTCTTTTTTACCTCCTTTCTTTCTTTCTTTCTTTCTTTCTTTCTTTCTTTCTTTCTTTCTTTCTTTCTTTCTTTCTTTCTTTCTTTCTTTCTTTCTTTCTTTCTTTCTTTCTTTCTTCCTTTCCTTTCCTTTCCTTTCCTTTCCTTTCCTTTCCTTTCCTTTCTTTCTTTCTTTCTTTCTTTCTTTCTCTCTCTCTCTCTCTCTCTCTCTCTTTCTTTCTAGTATAAAGATATAATTAAAAAAGACAAAGGACAGACAATAAGATGATTATTAATTATAAATGGAGTTTGTAATTGAAGTGGAAAGGGGAAGAAAATGGTATTGTATTAAGACATCGTATTGTAATCAGAAATTCTCCTTCATTATATGATTATACAAGAAGATCTGCAGGGATCTTCCTGTACAAAATGCAGGGATCTTCCTACAAAATGCAGGATTTACACTGCTTATCCCTGTTGGATATGATCATTTGAGACCACTGGACAGAAAAGCAGTGGGATATTTTTTTAAAAAAGAGGATGTCAAGCTGACTGTGTGATGTCACTTCTGGGGAAAACCCAGTGATATCATACCTCTTTAGGAATTGCCAGAAACTCTACACTAAAGTCATAATGTTTTTGACAATTCTTAGGCTGCGATCACACGCACAATTAGCCCCAACACAGGCGAGAATGCCAGATGGATTTAACGTGTGCAATCAGACCTGAACATCTGGGAAGCGTCCCACAGCTGGCAGCAACCTGTGTTGCTCTGCCGCAGAAGCAGAGTAAACAGGCACCAGGGAAAGTCTGGTAGCAAACAGGATGCTATGCGCCATGGGCAGACTTTCCCCTGTCTGATTGCTCCAGCACGCTCTCATGGAGTCGGGATGGTCTGATCAGGCCATCTTGACTTTGCGCCGTTATTTTTTCCCCTTCTCAGTATGTGTATCATTGCACACTCCATAGGGAGCCCTTAACTAGACCCAATCATTCCATCATAATGAAGATTTTTAAACCTACAGACACTACTTTTATCATTTCGAGGGTTTTTAAAAGCACCCTTGTGTATTTTTTTTAAGAGTTCAGATTTTTCTGCAAAGCTGGGGCTTTTCTCTGGTTTTTTGAAAGTTCTGTCTTATCTGTCCATGGCTCCAGTCTCCAGATTTTTATATAAACTGATGGTGCGACATTGGGAATCAGATATATTTATACATATCATTTGTGTTTTTTCTGTGCTACATAAGTAATTTGTTGCACCTAATTTTCAAAATGTGATAGAAATTGCTCCTACATTAAGAGAAGCATTTCCTCAAAGTTATTGTCTTTCCTTTAAATTGTTTTTCTTGAGACCGCTGTGTCTACTTTCCTGTATCTTTCTAGTGAATTCAACAGAGCTCTTAAGCATGACTCATTCAGAGTAATGAGAAGTTAGGATAAACAACTTGAGGAAAACAGAACACTAATTAATAAAAAGAAATATGGACTTTTACTGCTAGGATGGATGGGCTGTCATTTTTAACGCTATGGAATTGCAGCACCCTCCAGATTAGTGTGCATGTTTGGGAGATCTTAATTCATATTTGAGAGTCCTTTATTCAAGCAAATGTTCTGTAGACCCCCTTAAAATTATTATTTGACTGTATAATGAGCATTTAAGCCTTCTCGAGTAATACAGATAGGAATTACATTGCATGGTTGAGTTCTCAATTAGAAAGGGAAGCAGTTTTCAAGAAGTCTCTTTGTTTCATGGTTATTCTGACAAGGCAACATCGAAAAGGTCTTAGTGTTTCTCTTACCCAGGTATGAGGAATGTATACCACTTGAACAGGTTTAACTAGACCCAATCATTCCATCATAATGAAGATTTTTTTTAATGTGGGATTGGAGCTATTGGTCCCATGCTTTGTCTTGTCAGTGATGTGAAGAAAGGTAGTATGCAAATATTATAATAAATAATAAGACTGTGATCCTGGCATAATCCTTGGAATTTTTTGTTTTAAAAGTTGGCATATCTACTTTGTCTCTTTTTGTTCTTATGCTTCTTCCCCATCTCTCTGCTTCTTCCTATCACTAAAAAAAGAGAGTGATTTGTTAATTACCAATATGTTTGTTTGACTCCTGTCTGACATTCTTCTAAAATGGTGCCAGCTCCCTTGCAGTTCTTCTGCTCTTCTTTACATCAGAGCTTCAGACAAGTAGATGGTGGTTAGTTAGGAACTCCAAGTTCCTTAGAGAATTGCAGCCAGGATAACTACCTCCACAGGCTTACTGATTCAATAAAGTTCAATGGAATATACCCACTGATGGCATCAGGGATGGACTTGGAAGTGGAGATTTGGTGCCACAGTTTACAGGCTCAGCAGGCAGAATCCAAGTGTAGGCTGTGGCTAGCAATTGAACATGGTGGTATTTCTGAATATGTATGAATGGAATCCTGTTTCTCTGTGTATGTTTATCTGTGGAGATGGTGGGATGGGACACGAGTTTGCTGAAGGATTATTCCTAAAGCCACTCTGTTTAGGATTGCATTGTGAGTGCACCACTAGAAGGGGGAAAATCATATGAGGAGAGAGTAATTTCTGTATTTTTTTTAGTATATCTAGAAACATAGAATGCAAGTGTGCCAGTTAAGTGCTTTAACAAAGCTGTAACAAAAATGCATACGGACCTACCTGAGTTCTCAGCCCAGTTTAAAAGGGGCTTTTAGTGAATCTGAACCAGAAAAAACAACAAAAATCTGAACCTTGTCCAAATTAATGCCCTTAGCTGGTAACCAGCTAAGAAGCAGAGGTAGTTCCTCCTGTAGTGACAGTGGCAAAAGTGATTTTCTGAATACACAAACAAATGCTGTGGATAGATGATATTATTTCTCAACTGTGTAGTATTGATTTTGCCACAAACCATGAAAACACAGAAATAATATAAAAATAGATTTGATAGCTTCTCTACTGCTGTTAATGCTGGGACTATAATACCAATCTATATTTAGTCTGGGGTTTAGAGAACACCTGCTAACCTGGGTATTTCACACCTGTTTTATGAATAAAATGTTAAATAATTGCTTTTGAAATGTAACTAGATTTCTTTTATTGGGGTAAGGTTATATTTGTATAGCATTTTCATTTACAGAACAATAAATTGAAAGAAATGTACACAAAAATAGAATTCCCAACTGCTTCACTATCAATCCTATCCTATTGAATAAGGTTAATAATAAATGAGAACATTTTTGCAAATGAAGCAAGTGAATCAACATTCACAATCAGATTTTATCTGTGAAAGTTTTTAATTTCTAATTTATCTTGATTTTAGCAGAAACTGAAAAAAATCTCATTCTAATCTGAAACAAAGATTAGTTCAAAGGTATTTGTCAAATTAAAGGTAGCATATAGTGTTGCTCTAAATGAAAGGCTATATTTCTATTATAATTTTTTTTTAATAGTCTGAGATTCAGGTTGGGCAAACTCTACTCACAGGGGCCTGTTTTGATCCAGTACTTTGCTATCGCTGCTCATAATGGACTTGTATATTTTTATTCTGGCAACTGGTGACCCCAAAAGAGGCAAGCACCAAGAAACATTAATGAGGGAGAGAAGACCTTTTCAGATGTTACAGTCACGAAAATTGGGAACCTATTAACCACCATGTGTAATGGAAGCCTGTGTCATGATTGTCTTGAAACATGTGGCTGTGCATTGTAATGTGAACAAGGGCAACGTGTATACTGTGTGTGTACAGCTTCAGAATGTGTGAACTCAACAAAGGACTTGGGAGGCGGGGTTCACATTCATACTTATTGAGGCTCAAAAAGATGTGTGCTGTCCCAGTTTACACAAAATGGTGACTGCAAATATTGGGAAGATCATGGCTGATGCACACTCCTGTTATATGTAGCCATAGATCTATACAGAAGCATTACAATATCTGCTGTTTTATTCTCAATCCCTTCCTAATAATCCCTAATATAGAGTTTGCCTTTTTCACTGCAGCACACTGGGTTGACATTTTTATTGATTTATTCTCTATGATCCCAAGATCTTTTTTCCTCTCAGTCTCAGCAAGTTCAGACTCTATTAGCCTATATTTGAAGTTGGGATTTTTTTGTTCCAATGTGCATCACCTTACACTTACTAACATGGAACTTCATTTGCCACATTGTCATCCACTCACCCAGTCTGTGGAGGTCCTCTTTCAACATCCTGAATAATTTGGTGTAATCTGCAAACTTGGCCACTACACTACTCACCTTCAGTTCCAGATCACTGATGAATAAATTAAACACTATCAGTTCCAATATCGATCCCTGTGGGACCCAACTGCTTACTTCCTTCCATTGTGAGAACTGTCAGTTGATTCCTACTCTTTGCTTTCTGTCATTTAACCAGTTTTTAATCCGTAAGAGAACCTGCCCTCTTATCCCATGACTGCTAAGTTTACTCAGGAGTCTTTGGTGAGGTACCTTGTCAAAAGCCTTTTGAAAGTCCAGGTGTTGGCCAGCAAGGCACTTCTAGTGCTATTATGGATTTTTAATATCCATAAGCCTGAACTTGGGTTGCCCATATTGGAAGGGCCATGTGCTTTCTCCATTAGAGAGGAAGGCTCCAGCCCATGCCAGGAGGCTGACACCTTAAACAGTTCACCTAAGACAGAGACAAAAGACTCCTTCTGCCATGAGGTTTCTTTCTGTTGCATCACGCTGGTCAACCCCTGCCCCCTCCAACATACCTGAATAGTTATGCTAATGTAGTTGCCTAGCAACTAATGTTCGGGCCATCACCCAGTCGGCCAGAGCCATTGACTAACAAAAGATGTAGCCCCGGTAAGTCATCGGACCCTGCCCAGGTGTCCACTTCCTGGTGAGATCATAGTTTTGCAATATTGTCCATCCCCCTGCCCTCCTCCTTTTGTTCACCTTTAACCTATGGAAGGGTCAGAGAGGGACGGACTGCCTAGTAGGTGTGTTAGTGGGATGTGGTCTGTGCAGCCCACCCCAAGACCACCTAATAAAAGGCCTTGCACAGAGGCAATCGGTCTCTTGAGCCATCATCCCCTATCTGCTTTACTACCCCTTATGCCCAGCTTGCTATACCGATACCCTTGCCTCCATCTTTTAAATCTCTGAATACCAGATCAGAGAGAACCACGTGGTCTCACAGGTTCGAGCCTCGTGTCCCATAGTCTTTCTATTTTCCTCCCCATCCAATTCTTCCATCGATCGGACAACTCATCCCTAGGTAACGTATTGCTTCCCCACCAACGAATTCCTGCTCATGCAAACGTGCTACTTTCTGTCTTTGTTTCTTAGGCCTATGTGAGTGTGTGTGTGATTACATTTTTGGTGTGCTTGAACAACATTGCCCAGTAAACTGCATTGAACTGGCTATCTGCCTCACGTGCCTCTTTCCTTGAGAACTCCCGGGAGGGGTGGGACCCTGGTATAGTTGGCAAGAACCCGTGTATTTTGCCAATTGCTAAACGTAAATCAGAGCAATTTGGCTAACACAGGGGTATAGTCTAGCAGGTTACCATTGTCTACATGCCTTTTCACTTTCTCAAAGAACTCCAAAAGGTTGGTGAGGCAGGGCTTCCCTTCGCAGAAGCCATGCTGATTTTCCCTCAGCAAGCTTTGTACCTTCACGTGCCTAATAATTCTAGCTTTGATTACAGTTTCTACTAATTTGCCTGGACACATGTTAGGTTGACAGGCCTGTAATTTAATGGTTCCCTTCTGTATCCCTTTTTAAAATTTTATGTCACATTTGCTACTTTCCCGTTTCCTGGTACAGCAGCTGAATTTAGCAATAGGTTACATATATGTGTTAGTAAATTAACTATCTCCTGTTTTACTTCCCTAAGAACTCTCGAATATATGCCATCAGGACCCGGAGACATATTGCCACCATTTGTGTCCACTCCTGGGCTGCTGGAGTGGTGCTCCAGCCCGCTTCGGATCCAAATGACCCCTGCTGGCTGCCAAAATATTTGGATCCTTGGCTTAGGGCTTAGGCCTCTGGATCTGCATAAATCAATACCTATATTTACCATCATTTTCTCTCTCTTGTTTTGCCTTTCTTCTGCTCTTGAATGGATTAACTTGCATGAAGTTGGATAACAAATGACTCCTCCAATGAGTTTCTGGCATTGGTTGTTGACAGTGAGTGCACAATATTATTTTGAGGGGTTTTTTCGTTCCCCAGCCTATTAACCTTAACATTATATTTGTTTTACTGTATACAGAGCTCAGTGTTCCTTCTGAACTTGTAGAGAAGCCTTGTTATTTACATTGCTTGACTTCAGTAAACTTAGAAGGCTGTAACTCAGGCACTACAAGAAAGAGAACTCTTACTACCATTGTGTAGGACACTGCCTAAATCTGAAGGCTAAGCCTAAAACATCTTTAGTATAGCTGTCTGAGGCAACAGAAGGAGGGGTTTCTTCCTAAAATTCAGGCTATTTAAATATGGATTTGGGTTACAGATGGGAACTAAGCCACATTCAGACTCACATGTACCAAGGGCACATATGTCTTCCAACCACACATAGTAACACCATGAAGGATGACTTCTCTAAGTGAAGCTCTGGATGCTACGTGTATGTAGGGTTGCCAAGTCTAACTTACATTTAAGTGGGGGGCGTCTGGTCCCAGAAGTGATGTCATCACACTGGGCACATTGGGGGCAGGACTTCTGTAATTTGAGGGGAAACCATAGAGTTTTCTCTTGAGTGATAGAGCGTCCACCCCGAAACATGCCAATGTGATGATGTTACCTCTGGGTGACATCATCATGCCAGGCATGTCTCCACAGTTTGGCAATTTGGGAGTGGGGTTACCCCCAGCAGCCCAGTTCAGGCCAGCGGGGAGCAGGCCGATCAAGCAGGGGTTTCCCCACCCCCCTGGGGGGACTTGGCAACCCCACGTGTATGTGCAGAGTATTTGGGAAAACTGGGGAACATGAGAGATGTAGTTATCATGGTTATCATCTAGGCATTGCACTTCAGAGTAGCTTGAAGCATTCAGATCACAGAGTATTTGCAGCTGTTTTCCTTTATGATGCTTTAAACCCAATTTAAACATGACACTGATTACACTGAGTTTAAATTGAGCCCTTTGCCAATATTCATGGGACATGAACACGCCAGTGCAAAATCAGCACAGACTACGTGAGCATGTAATTCCAGAGGAGTGGCCATGCTAGGAGCAGGCATACAACATTTATTCCTAAATTTATCTACTTTGGATGGACACTCCATGCATCTGATTAATTGAGTTCTGAATAATGAAATCTTATGCTGGAATAAATTGTGCTAGTTTTTAAGGTGCTACTAGACTCCTGTTTAATGTTGCATATATAGTGACTTAGTTTAAACAAGATGTTGGGTCTCTGTAACATTGCATAGTACGTTCCTCCTGGCCATAAGCAGCACACTTAAGTTGGAGGCTCCAAATAATCTTCCTATGTACAGTTGAATGTAATTTTAATAGCCTAACACTGTCTAAGAAGCACTGAGCCTTGCTTGCTGGAAAGTGAAGGAAGATGTCCCTAGGCAGGACCAATGTTTGGACCTCTGCTACTTATGATAATTTTAATAGTAAAATCTCTATGTATGATATTAATATGAAATGTGGGATTAGATGCTGCTGTAGTAACATAAATGCTGGAACACTGTATAGAACTGTTATACAAAGGGCAATGGTATACATTAAACATTCATACATGTACTATGAATTTCATTTTGATAAAACAAGAAAGTATTAAGAGAGGCATTTTCAGGTCAATGCATCAGTTCTAGAATTAAAAGTTGTAGTACAGCCCATGTAAAATATTTTCCCTAATGGAATGAAGGCTTTCCATTTATGGCTGTTTCCATACTGCTCTAAAATATGTTTTGACCTGATACTGTATAATTTGACCATATCCCATCATAAAATAGCACTGCTGCTCTAATGCAGTGAGGACAGAGCCCATGAGATGGCAGAGTTCCAGTTTCTGGAACTTTCACTCTAAGGGCTGACCTTTTTGTTGCCTCAGCAGCAGTGGAGCTCATGCAGCCCTCTTTGGCATACATTTGGCTTTTAAGCTCTTCTCCAGAGGCTTTGAGGTAGCACTGCATGCACATTATATACACTCCAGAGTAGATACTTTTGAATGGTGCTATCCTTAGTGAGAGGCAAGTTATTGATAGCAGGTAGGATCCCAAGTTCAGTTTACATTAAACAGAAGGTACTTTCATCAACAGAATGGAATTTTTCTACCTCCCCGTTTTACTGGAGCTCTTTGCATTCCCCGAAGGGTCCTCTGTTGCCCAGTCATCAGTGGAAGCAGGGAGGCAGAAAAGTTCTGTTGCACTGATGGAAGTGCCTTCCATGAGGGAAATTTCACCTTGGCTCCAACCCAGTATTAAAATCACTAGCAGCAAAACTACATCCAATGCCACCTCTTCTTAAATTATTCTGTAATCTGCCTCCCAAAGGGAGGCAATGCCAGTTCATCATGATCAAGCTCTGTCTCCAGGAATGCATCACGGGCTGTATAAACCCTCCAAAATTTCAGCATGCTTTCTTCCGTCCATGTATCCAAATCCTGTGAAGAGTTTGGGCAGCATGGGGACCCCTCCTCTCCAACTGGATAGGGACCAAAAAGGCTGTTCTGCATTCTCCCAAAGACAGGATTATGGTTCCTGTCACAAGCGTCTGTTTTGGTCACTAGAAAAGGGTGTGGGGCATGAAGTAGATTAAAGCAAAAAAATCATATATTTTATGTCCTGAATTCCTCGCCCAACAGGGAAGCTTTCCTTCTAGGGGTAAATAAGATCGTAGTCACTCTCTGTAGGTTCATATGAGCTAGAAAAAGCCAACAGAAATGTTTCTTTGCAGTCAATCAGGGATTGTCAGTTGTATAGCAGACACTATTGGAATTTGTTTTCAGCTTTTAAATTCATAAAGGATGTATCCATTTAGTTGCTTAATGTTCACAAGAGCAATAATTTATTATACAACAGATTCAACTTTCTCCAGTGTGCAATGATCTTAAGCAAAACATCTCTGCAATGTGAAAGTTTCAGGCCTTTAAAATCCTCAGACAGATGGTTGACATATGGAGCCATATGTTTAAGATGTTTGATTTGCCCTGGAACAGAGAGCCTGTGGATTGTACTCAAGCAGTATCAGTCCACAAGTGGGCTACAGAGTACTTTGATTGTTTGCAGCTGTAGTGGTATTTTGCCCAGTTCACTGTTAGACTAACAAGCACAAAAGGCCTATGGATTTATGAGAAATGTAAAGAGGACCTTGGCTTAAAACCCTGAAGGAAAAGGTAGCAATGTCTTTACACTCAAAGGCATAGTCTCTGGATGAAAAAAAAAACCTGTCAGTTTCCTTCTCATAATAGTTTTCTATACAGTTGCTTTAGCTTCTTAACTACAGTAGCAACATTTTAAACACCCCGCCTAGCAAGGGTTTCCTTAAATCCAGATCCTTTCTCAGATGAGTAGTGTGTGTAGTTCTGTTTTTGAGTTCTGTTATACTACTAAGTTATACTACTAAGCAAGGCAACTTAGGGTCATGGTATAACACAGTTAATATGGTGATTAGTTAATTGAATTTTAATTCTATCCATACTACAATTCCACTACATAACAGAAATGCTTCAGAGCCAGTAAGTTCAGTAAGAAATCTAGATTATGGTATGAATCTCTGAGTACCAGAAAAGAAGTAATGTGGGCAGGATATAATGACTACATTCCAAGACTGGGGTGGTGAACCATACTGAAGACAATGGTGTAGGTTGATACAACACTAATGACAGTCACCATGTCCAAATATGTGGCTACAGTATCTGGCAATCCTGTACTTGTCTTATAAGTGAGTGGATGGATGGAGTGCTATGGATGGAATGGGACAAGGCTAAGACTGGAGATGGTTCAATTGTGTAACATTTAGAATTATTTTGACTGCCATACATCTGCAATGATTTTGGAATCCTTGTGGAAGAAATGCTTGTTGCAGAATAAATTTCCAAATCATATATACTCTAGTGTTCAATGCACTCAGCTGAAATACTCAGGCTGAGGACAGACTCTTGTTCTGCTGCGCCTCCGCGGCGTGGCAGAACAAGGTGAGGGGAATTGCCCCCGCCATGCGGCGTTCGCATGCCACCGCAAGGAAGCCACCCGCAGCGTCCAGACTCCCCCGGCTGGCGCACGTTCATACCCGCCGGAAGCGGGTGGAACGCGCACGCAGTAGCCGGGACACCACTTTTAAGTGGTGCCTGGCTGCTGCAGAAGGAGCGCGGCGCCGGACGCGTTGCGTCCGGCCCACCTCCTCCAGGCAGATGTGGCAGTCTGGACTGCCACTCTGCCTCCGCTTTTAAAGCGAAGGCAGAGCGGGCCAGACTGCCAGTCTGTCCTCAGCCTCATTTTAACACTTTCTGTTACAATCAATCAAAAGTAAATGATGAAACTGTGTTTTGTTGGAGACTATTAATAGCCTCATCTTTAGAGCACTGCTGGAATGAGCAGAGTACTTTCTGAAACTTTCTGTCCTGCTTTGGTAAATTTTGAGGGGTATTGCAGAGAGAAAGCATGTCTCCTCCTCATATTCAGATAGCATGTATTCTCTTTAAATTCATTCTGGTAACCTCCACCTCTATCTGCCATCTAACTGGCAACAGCTATACCCCATATTAAGCCTTATTTCAGTCACCTCCATTAAATTCAAAATTATCCTTTCTTTTTCCACTAGTAATGGTGACTATTTCAGATAGACAGATCTGGTTGGCTGTGTGATGACATCACTGTTATGAAGAAGAAAAGTGTTATTCTGAACACTTTTCATGGCATCAGCTGCTGTAAACCAGGACTGCAAACAGCAGCAAACTAGCACAGAGGATTCATGGAACATTTTAGATCTCTCCTAATCACAATTTCATGCAGAAACATTCAGCCCCAATACTTGATGCAACCTATTTAAAGCCGTGGGGTGCTTCTAAAGGTAGAATTAGGCTGAACCAAATATTTGCAGAAGACTTTCATGTCCAACAAATGTTGCCTTTTATGATAGATTTGTTCTGGATACAAAGTCATCTCTGATTACTGAAGCTTCACAAGAGAAGTTCTCCTGGGCATTTTACCAAATGAAATGGCCAAATGAACCAAAGGAAATGGCTGAAAAATCCATTGAAACATCTAAAAGACCCGATGAAGCATACAAATTCTGACTATATAATATAATCAGGTGGGGAGTTCATATGATGTCATGTTACACTTCACTAAGAAATGAATCAAAGTAATTGACACAAAATGAATCAAGGAGAACTTAAGGGAGAGAGATACAATTGAGAAGATTTGTCAAATGATTTAATAATATGACCATCAATTGCAAATTAAAAAAGCAGAATAACTAAATAGCCTGTGGGACCACCATAAAAATCAGATAATTAGAAGTATGGATAAATGGGAGTTATGTTTACATAAGGTGCAGAGACTGAATTTGGAAATTTACCCTTCTAAGTGTATTCACTTCAAAGGACTTAGAATAGAGTAACTCTGCTTAGGAGGGTTTCAGAGGCACCTTAGAAACCAACAAGATTTTTGAGTTATAAGCTTGTATGAGTCAAAACTCCCTGGACTTGAATCTAGTTGCTCTGCTTAAAATCTGTCCCCTGTAATAGAAGTCTTAACAGTACATTCCTGGGGTTACTCTATGACTACAAACCAATACATTAGTAGAATGATAGTCAATAGAAGTATAGCAAATCATCATATTTTCCTTGTTCAGTGTACCCATGATATCTTATTCTGTAAGAATTCTGCAATGTTTCTCAATGTCCCAAATAATTTATTTTCAGGGGTTTTTTTAAAAAAAATTGGGGGCTGTATATTTGGTGTGGGCAGTCCTAAAATTTGTACATCATTATTAAGAAGAATTGAAAATGGGGAAAAAGATATACAGGACCCCCAGGTCAGATAGCTCTCAATCAGCTACTGGGGAAGAGCAGAGGACAAAAACAAGTAATGTACTAATAGTAGTACTAATAAAGATAAGCTTGAAATCGTAAAACAAGAAATGAAACATTTAAATTTTGCAGTCCTGGGAGTAAGTGAACTAAAGGGGGCTAAAGGGGATAAAGTCATTTTCAGTCAAAAAAATTGCAGAATGTTTTGCTTGGGAAATGACAAATAGAAAAAATGGAGTTGCTTTAAATAGTGAGGTGAGATATAGCACAAGCAGTCAGGGGCTATAATGCAAACTCTGGCCGAGGACAGACTGGCAATGTGCCCCGCTCTGCCTCCGCTTCTAAAGCGGAGGCAGAGGGGGCGTTCACATTGCCGCATCTGTCCTCCGGCGTCGGCGCGGACTCACCCGTCCGCGAGGCGCCGTCCATCCGCTTCAGCCAGAGACCACTTCTAACAGGTCTCCGGCTGGAGAGCCGCGCGTCCCTGCCGCTTCGCGGCAGTCTGGACGCGTCGGCAGCGCACCGGAAGCGGGGGCAGAAGTCTGGACACCCCCGCGTCAGCGCGCCTCCGCCCCGCCTCCGCCCCGGGACAGCGCAGCCTGTGGGAACGGGCTGCACCGGGCTGCTTTTCGCGCGGGGCTTTTGGCCCCGCGTCTGTCCCGGGGTGGATCGGCAGTCTGTCCTCGGCCTCTGACTGAGCAATATCAGTCAGACTTCATGGAAAGCCTATCAACATAACCATCATTCAAGTTTACATGCCAGCTACAGATAATGATGAGGAAAGATTGGAAGATTTTATACAAGTGTTCAGAATAACCTGAACAAGATAATCATAGGTGACTGGAATGCAAAAGTTAAAAACTAAGTAGAATCAAATATTGTTAGAAAACTTGGGCTAGGAGCATGAAATGAAGCAGGAGAGCAATTAATGGAATTCTGTGATGACAACAAGTTGTTCACTGCAAACACATTTTCCAGTGAATAGACCGCTGTAGATGTGGATATCACTGGATGGCCAATACAGAAATCAAATAGATTACATAATTCAAAGTAAAAAGATGAAGAAACTCCATTATCTCTGCTAAAAACAAGACCAGGAGCTAATTGCAGTACAGACCACAACTTGTTAATTTTGAAAGCCTGAAGCCACTAAAACATTCAATTTAAAGCAGGATTACAGCTGAAACTCAAGAAAACAAAAATAATGACTACTAAGGAATTATACAATTTTAAGCTTGATGATGAAGAAATTGAAATTGTTGAAGATTTTCTATTCCTTGGCTCAGTCATCAACCAAAAGAGAGACTGCACCAAGAAATCATAAGGAGATTGTGACTGGGAAGGGCAGCCATGAAGGAGTTAGAAGAAATTCTTAAGTGTAAGGATGTGTTGCTGATGACCAAGATCAAGATAATTCATACTATAGTATTCCCCATTACTATATATGGGTATGAGTTGGACAATGAAGAAAGCTGACAAGAAGAAAGTTGATTCATTTGAAATGTGGTGTTGGAAGAGAGTTTTACAGATACCATGGACTGTCAAACAAACAAACAAGTGGATTCTAGATCAAATCAAGCTGAAACTCTCTCTAGAATCTCTATGATCACATTATGAGAAGACAAGAGGCAATGGAAAAGACAGCAATGCTCAGAAAAGTTGAAGGCAGCAGGAAAAGGGGAAGGCCTAACATGAGATCAGTTGAGTCAATCAAAGGCCGAGGACAGACTGGGCTTCTGGAGTGCCCTGTCTCCTCTTTAGAAGTGGCAGAGAGGGAGTCCAGACAACTGTAGCTGTCCCCTGTCGCCAATGCGAACTCACCCATCCGCGAGGCACCGGCATGCCGCTTCAGCCGGAGACGCCTGGGAACTGGTCCCCAGACATCTCCATGCGCATCCCCAGCGCTTCCGGTGGGTGTGAACATGACAAAGTCTCACACGCTGCCAAAAGTCTGAACGGCGGCCGCAGCTGCGTATAGCTGCAGCTTGCCCAGGCAGCCGGCAGCCGCGCTCCGCCGCCCCTCACAGCCAGTGTGAACGGGGTGGCCCAGGCAGCTTTTCCCGCTGTGCCGGGACAGATCTCCAGTCTGTCCTCAGCCAAAGAAGCCACAGCCCTCAGTCTGCTTGACCTAAGCAAGGTCATTAATTCATAAACTCACCATAAGCTGGAAGTGACTTGATGCACTCTCTCTCTCTCTCACTGTCTCTCTCTCTCTCTCTCACACACACACACATTAAGGAGAATTATGGAATTATGATGCTGCTTTTATGCTGGTGAGCTCAAATCAGCTGAGATTCAGGTTGACTTAATGGTATCTTTTAGGGAAAAGTAGCTACCTGATAACTTTTCCTAGTCTCGGTTATGAATGCACTCTCATGTGGTTAGATTTATATTTAATAAGGAATATATTATTTACTTATTTTGATTATTTATGCCCTACCTTTCCATGAAATCAGCAGTGCTCAAGGTGGCTCAAAAAACTGGAACTTGTTTTTACGTCCCAATAAAATCAAACAAAAGAAAATCACAATATCACATAATAAATAGCAATTTAACAACATCATTATAACATTATAACATTACAACAAACAGCAACATAACAACTTAACCATAAAGCAGCACGATGCAAAACAAACACCCCCCCAGCAAAATATTAGCATCAGACAAACATAAAATAACCACTCCATCCTCAAAGCCTTTTGAAATAAGTGTACAACTTGTGAAAAGATGGAGAAAAGTGAAGGGGCCAGATGAGTATCCTGAAAGATTTCAATACATAGGGGTGTTGATTGAGAAGATGCCATGGTGATGAATTTGGTGTAGCCAGTTTGGTGTAGCGGTTAGGAACGTGGACTCTAATCTGGGAGAGTCGAGTTTGATTCCCCACGCTTCCACATGCAGCTGCTCCCTGTGACCTTGGGCCAGTTACAAGTTGTTTCAGAGCTGTTCTCTCAGGAGCAGTTCTCGAAAAAACTCTCTCAGCCCTACCTACCTCACAGGGTGTTTGTTGTGGGGAGGGGAAGGGAAAAGAGATTGTAAGCCACTCTGAGACTCCTTTGGGTAGTGAAGGGTGGGGTATAAATTAATCCCTTCTCTTCTTCTTCTTCTTAATATTATTTTTTCATTCAGATAATTTGCAGACTTATGTTATATTTGGACTAGGGATGGGCATGAACCTCCCCACAACCCTAAATTTGTCACAAAATCACCAGATTGTGGTTCACGAACTGAAGTTTGTGCCCATCCCTATCAACAACCCTCCCACGACCCTCCATGTAATTATCAAGAGGTTTGTGTGGCTCATGGTGGGAAGCGAACCGGATGGGTTGAATGGCTGTCAGTCATTTCCTCCTTTCTGCTGGCGGTGGCTCCATGCAGCCAGCAGAAAGAAAGGGGGGAAGATCTGATAGTTTTCTCTGCACGATTAACTGCTTTGCAGGCTCTTTTGGGCAGTCAGGTTTAAAAGAGAGCCCCAGATGAGCCTGTGGGGGGGGGGGGGATTTCTTCCTGAAAGATCAGCTGCTTTGTGGGCTCTTTTGGGCAATTCTGTTTAAACCGGCAGAGCCCCAGCAGAGCCTGTGGGGAGAGTTCTCCCTGCAGGATCAGCTCCTTTACAGTCTAGGCAGCCCCAGCTGATCTTCCATCCTTCCTTTCTGCTGGGGGCAGCTCCCTGAGACCAGCAGAATGGAATGGATGAAGATCTGAAATCTTTCCTCCCTCCTTTCTGCTGGTGGTGGCTGCATGTGGCCAGTGCTTTGGGGACTCTTTGGGGCAGGCTGGTTTAATGGTACTGCCCAAGAGAGCCCCAGCTGAGAGCCAGTTTACCTCACAGGGTGTCTGTTGTTGTTGTTGTTGTTGTGATGATGATGATGATGATGATGATGATTTGTTACCCGCCCTGAGCCTGCCGTATGGCGAGGAGGGCGGGATATAAATGTCAACAAATAAATAAATAAATAAATAAATTTATATCCCACCTAGCCAGCAGTTAGCTGGCTCAAGGTGGCTCACAAAAGTTAAACACAACAATGTAAATTATCATAAAATTACAGCTTATGAGTCTACAGTTCCTTTTTTTAAAAATCTAACCACGCATATACACGATTCCATCTTTTTGCATATATTTCTTGATCATTTCCCTGTAAATTTATGCTTAATCTATCCATTTCTGCCACCTCAAGAATTTTGTATATTACTTATTCTCTTGTTGGTAATTTATCTAATTTCCAACCTTTTGCCATTGCTATTCTAGCCGCTGTTAATATATAAGTAATAAGATACGTATCGTCTTTGTTGTAGTTAACTGAAAGCATATTTAATAGAAATATTTCTGGTGTAAATGGCACCACTAAATTCGTTATTTCTTGTATCATTCTATGTATTTTATGCCAATAGCTTTGAGTTTTATTACACCTTCACCACATGTGATAGAATGTCCCCACATTACTCTTACATTTCCAACAATTGCTGGAGGTGTTGGCATAACATTTAGCTATTCTGTCTGGCATCCAGTGCCATCTATAAAACATCTTGTAGATGTTTTTCTTATATGCAACTGCCCTCATCAGTCTTACGGCTTTCCATATCTTAGACCATCGATCATATTCCACAGTATGTCCCAAATCCTTCATCCATGTGACCATTGTGGTTTTTACACATTCCTCGTACATATAATCTTCAAGCAGTAAATATTTATCACTTGATGACAACCATATCTTGTCCAATTCATTTTTCCCTTCATAGAAACCCTTTTTGCAATCCTTAATATATCTCGTTTTTATTTGTATCTTTTCCCACCAGGTTAGTTTCAGTTCTTGCCAAGCAGCATTTTCTTCAGTTATTAATTTGTTATTTCTATCTAGCAATACATCATAAGTTTCTCTCTTAGTCTCTGTGATCAATGTAGGTTTTATGAATCCTTCTAATGGTGATACCCACTTAGATATTTTATTATAGTACCTTTCTTTTATTTATTTCCAGCTTTTCATCAGTGCACCCCTTATTGTATGTTGTTGAAATATTGAATGAACTTTCTCCCTTTCATACCAGGCATATGCATGCCAGCCCATAGGTAGGTTATGTCCTTCTAAGTTCAGTGTTCTTATATTTTCCAAAGCCACCCATTTCTTTATCCAAGTTAGTGCTGAGGCTTTGTAGTAAAGATCCCAATTTGGGAGACTTAATCCACTTCTTTCTTTTTCGTCCTGTAAAATTTTCCACCGAATCCTTGGCCTCTTATAACTCCAAATAAATTTACTACATATTTTATCAAGATCCTTCATAAATTTCAAATTTTGTAATACAGGTAAATTTTGAGTTAAGAAGAGACATCTAGGGAGAATATTCATTTTTATTGTTGATATTCTTCCCATAAACAATATATTTAAATCTTTCCACTTCTGTAAATCAGTTTTTATCTCTTTAAATAGCTTTTAATAGTTGTCTTCTATGAGAGAGGTATTTCTATTGGAAATTATTATGCCTAGGTATTTCACTTTCTTTACTACCTCAATATCTGATATTTCCTGTAATTTAGAAATTTGTGATAATGTACAATTTTTAGCACATATTTGTTTTTCTAAAGTTTATTTTAAGTCCTGCTATATGCCCATATTCTTGTATTGTTTTTAACAATGGTAAAATTGACTTTATTGGATCCTCCAGTATAAATGCCAGATCATCCACAAAGGCTTGCAACTTATACTCTTCTCCTTTTGTCCTAAGCCCTTTTATTTGTCCATTCTTTCTTATAAAATCATTTAATGTTTCTAAAGTAAATATAAATAAAAGTGAAGACAATGGGCAGCCTTGCCGTGTTCCTTTTTGAATTTGAATGTCCTGTGTCAATTCTCCATTTATTATAATCTTTGTATATTGTGTTTTGTAGATTGCTCCTATTGCTGATAGAAAATTTACACCACAGTCCCATATTTCCAGTTTTTGTAGCATGAATTTCCAGTTCACATTATCAAATGCCTTTTCCGCATCCAGAAACATCAATGCTACTTGTTTTTCAGGGTGCGCTTCATAATATTCCAAAGTATTAATTCTTGTTCTTATATTATTTTTTAGTTGTCTTTTTGGGAGAAATCCCGCCTGATCCAGGTGTATCACTTGAGTCAAGACTTTCTTCATCCTTGTGGCTAACATTGTAGCATATATCTTGTAGTCTGCATTTAATAAAGATATGGGCCTGTAGTTTTTCACTTCCTCTTCATCCATATTCTGTTTGTGTATTAGTATAATTAATGTGTGGTCCCAAGTGTCAGGTACTTTTCCTTTTTTCACTGATTCTAGCAGTAAATCTTTTAATGGCAACAGTATCTGATCTTGAAATCTTTGATATACTTCTGCTGGAATTCCATCCGGTTCAGGTGTTTTATTTTTCTTTTGTTTTTTAACTGCTTCCACCACTTCACACATTGAAATTGGTTCATTTAAAATTCTCTTCTGATTCTCATTAAACTTCTCATTATATTCGCTTAAATATTCTTTCAAACTTTTTTCATCTTGCTGCTCTTGCCCATATAAATGTTTGTAGAAATTTTCTATTATCTTTTTAATACCTTGTATATTGTTTTTCCCTTCACCTTTTTCATTATGTAAAGTTTTAATTATTTTCTTCTCCCTTTCTTTTCTTAATCTATAAGTATGTAATAATGTAAAGTAATTTGTATAATAATATAATATATAAAAAACAATAAATAAACTTGTTAATAATAATAAAAAAATTACAGCTTAAAATACACACAAACAACAAAGGATCACAGGATTTCACAAATTTCACAGGATTTCACAAATTTCACAGGATTTGGCAGCCAACATTACTTCCAGAGCGGAGTACAGCAATTTCCAGGCCCACAGCCAGGAGCTTGCACCAGTTGATTTATCTTGGCACTTTCCAGAGGCCCCCTTCCCCCAGTGGCAGCTCCTAATTGAAGGCCTGGTGGAAGAGCTCCGCTTTGCAGGCCTTGCAGAATTGCAAAAGATCTCACAGGGCCCTGATGTTATCTGAGAGTTTGTTCCACCAGTAAGGAGCTGCCACTGAGAAGGCCCTGGTTCTGGTGGTTGTCAACCTGGCCTCTCTCGGGCTGGGGAGGGCCAGGCAGTGTTGGGTGCCTCGTTGCAGTGCTCTTTGGAGTATATATGGGCAAAGGTGATCCCTTAGGTTGGCAGGCCCCTGACCATACAGGGCTTTAAAGGTTAAAACCAGCACCTTGAACCAGATCCAGTATGCTATAGGCAGCCAGTGCAGTGTCCTCAGCACAGGCTGGATGTGGTCTTGCATTCTGCACTAGCTGCAGCCTCCGGAGCTGAGACAAGGGCAGCCCCATGTAGAGAGCATTGCAGTAGTCTAGCCTCGAGGTGACCATAGCATGGATCACTGTTGCCAGGTCATTGCATTTGAGGAAGGGAACCAACTGCCTCATTAGCTGCAGATGGTAAAAGGCTGCTTTGGCAGTGGCTGCTACCTGGGCCTCCATGGTTAGGGAGGCACCCAGGACCACTCCCAAACTCCAGACCAATGGCACCCCCCCCGAAAGCCGGCAATGGGAGCCCTACCCCCAGTCTGCTCCAACTCAGGCACAGGACCTCCGTCTTTGTCGGATTCAATTTCAGTCGGCTCAGCCTGAGCCAGCCCACCACGTCCTGAAGCGCCTGCTCCAGGTCATCTGGGGTAGTCCCAGACCAGCCGCCCAACAGCAGATATAGCTGGGTGTCATCAGCATACTGGTGACAACCCAGCCTGTGCATCCGGGCAATCTGAGCAAGAGGGCACATGTAGATGTTAAACAACATTGGGGACAGCACTGCCCCTTGTGGCACTTTGCACACTAGTGGGTGCCTCCGGGATGTTTGTTCCCACAGCACCACTCTCTGTCCCCAACCTTGGAGGAATGAGGCAAGCCACTGCAAGGCAAGTCCCTGAACCCCTGTGTCGGCGAGGTGGTGGATCATCAGCTGGTGGTCGACTATGTCTAACAAGGCTGACAGGTCTAACAACACTAGCACCGCCATGCTGCCCCGATCCAGATGCTGCCAGAGGTCATCTGTGAGGGTGACCAGTGCCATTTCTGTCCCATGACCCAGCTGGAAGCAGGACTGAAACGGGTCTAGCACGGAAGTGTCATCCAGAAAGCTCTGCAACTGAATCGCTGCCGCACTCTCCGAAATCTTGCCCAAATACGGCAAGTTGGACACTGGCCAATTGTTGTGGGGAGGGAAAGGGAAAGGAGTTTGTAAGCCACTCTGAGACTCGAAGTGAAGGGCGGTGTATAAATCCAATCTCCTCCTCCTCCTCCTCCTGCAGGATCAGCTGCTTTTCAGGATCTTTTGAGCAGTCTGGTTTAAGCTGGATAGCCCAACAGAACCTCAGCCCAGCCTGTGGGGCATATTCTACCCACAGGATCGGTTCCTTTACGAGCCAGCCAGCCCCAGCCTGTCTTTCCTCCCTCCTTTCTGCTGGGGGCAGCTCCCCAAAGCCAGCAGAAAGGAAGGGGGGAAGATCTGGGATCTTCCCTCCCTCCTTTTTGCTGGCTTCCTCAAGGCCAGCAGAATGGAAGGGAAGTAGCTGCAAGAGAGGATCAGCTGGGTCGGGTCGGCATACTCACCCAGTCAGGAATATCACAAAACGAACCAGTTCTGTAAATGGGCCCGGAGGCTTGTGAAGGTCCATGGTTTGTTCATGACCCATGCGCCAAAACAAATCTCTGTTTTCCTGGTTTGTGCCCATCCCTAATTTGGGCTATGTTTTAACTTCAGACGAAAATCCCCTATGCTTGAGAGAACAGCAAACAGAAGCCACTGCATATGTAGAATCAGATCAAATCCCTTCCCAAGGCAGTGAACTAGCAGTGCAATTGAAACAAAAACATTTTGGAAAAGCAGACCTATCAGGCTTGGTGACAAGATTTGTGCGTATCTCTGCAGACTGGGAATGTTCCTGTCCATTAAGTATTTGTTGAGGGTGCGTTGAAATATGAAATGGGGACTTCCACAAACAGAACTCCCAGTTTCTTTTTAAAAATCAAGCACATAGGATCATGTTTGGACAGGTATCATAGCATGAAAGGAGACCTCTCCCCTGGACTGCCTTCACCAGTCTAAAATGGTCCCAGGGAATGGTTCCTATTGGGCAAATATACAGAATGACCTGCATTCACATCCCTATCACAATGTGTTTTTAGGAACAAAGAATGCTTGATAACTTAAACATTCACTGACAAATCTATTGTAGTATAAGCTTACTTGAAAAGATGCTTCTGCTATCCAAAAGCATGCATCCAAATACCCTAATTAAAAGAATGGTTGAGTAGTTAAAGGGTGCTTCAAAGGTTCCTAATTAATTCAGAGTAAATTATTTAGTTACTTTAAAAAAATCTACTCTGTTTTCCTATCCTAGTAAAGATCTCTAGTGTGCATGACAATAATGTTAAGCCAATATATAAATATTATTTATGTATACATAGAAGAGTCTAGAATGCCAAGAGTTACCTTTGTAATGTAGATCAGTGAGGACAGTTATGGAGGCAGGAGGGAGTTCACTGACTGTTTAATTTGTCTTTGACATACATTGTTATAGAATTCATAGGCAAAACCTTGTCCTAGCTCCACTAATATTTTAATTGATTCCACATTCACGGAGATGTGTTGTAATCACTAATCTTCCTAATGTATTAGCCCCACTAAGCCTTATTCACCCTCATTTATTCATAAAGGGAGGATGAAATCAGACATCATTCCCCAAAGTACAAGTCAGAACTCTGCACTTGGATGCAGCATAGGAGTCACATCTACAGTTCTGATGTTAAAATCTGGCCCAAGAGAACATTTTCTTCCCGCCCAGGCCAAAACCATAACACTGTTAATTAATTAAAATCCCAAAGCTGGATTTTTTAATGATGAAATGCATAGAAGCTGTGCAGGGGGATATATAAATATATGGAAGTTTTAACTTATTGTATGGTGATGTACATTTGTGGCTCCCCTAAAACTTGTCCTGTCTTGTTATGGGCCCATAGGTTGAATCTACAATGCATTCTGCTCTGCTTCCTTGCTCTTTTGCCTTGGAGAATTCAAAAATGGATTTTAGAGTTAGCACACTCATGTACAAGGATAGATGCACATTGCCCACCTCCAATTCCCAAACTAAAGACATCACACAAGAGTCATAGGTTCATCTGGAATTTTATACATTTAATAACTGTTCTGAGCCCTATAACCACCCTCTCACTCACACACACACTCAGTGCAAGAACCCAGCCTAATAGCTTGCCAGAGGCATGCCAATGTTAAGGGCATTCCTACACTGGCTTCAAGCATGAGTGTGCATAAAATCACCCTTAGCCTATCCTAGCCTGCATACAATAGTATGCTGAGGGAAGCTGTCACTCCATCATTCTCTCCCCATGCTGGCAAAGACTGGAGATCAACCTCCCCTGATTGGTAAGCCATGAAAGCCTGGTTTGGGACCCCCTCCCCATCAAGAAAGGCCTCAGGGGCTTGCCAACATATTGCTGACTGAAGTCTGCACTGTTCCAGCCAACCCCAGTCTGAAACCAGGCCTAATTAATAGTAAAACAGTCCCACCCTGACAAATGGCAAAGTGCAGGCAAAAGGGTTCATTTTTGGGTCAGTTCAAAAGAGCCCCCCAAATTCCTGCATGGCTCTGAAGTGAACAACTAATTGTACCTTGCCATGTATAGAGATTGGGGGTGGGGGCAGCTCTGAACAGCATGTGCCATTCCAGGAGAGGAGCAAACTCTTCTAGCCAGCATGTTCCTGGCTAGCCTGGAAACCCACTCTTCTGGCATGCCCACCAGAATCCTTGGTGTCTTCCTCTTATGGAAGAGGAGGGTGGGAACAATACCACACAAGAGGAGTAATGCATCAGGATTTCTTTTTTGTGCTGGTTTAATTGATGGACATATAAAATTAGAGTTATTATTCATCATATAATTTCCTGTCTTTTTCATAAATATTACTGATGTGTCTAACCATATATGGACATTAATCTTAAAAAGGAGTTTTGATGCAATTGTATCATTGTTTCAATATTCCCTTTTGTAATTTAGATTGCAATAATAGTAATATGGGTCTTACTTCTGAGTAGAACTGTTCAGGATTTCTCCCTAAGTCATACATAGGCATCCACATGTGTTTTCATGGGCTGAGGACAGACTGGTAATGTGGCCCGGGAGAGCTCCACTTCAGAAGCGGGGGAAGGGAGGCAGTTCAGACAGCCGCAGCTGTCCTCCATCTCCCTTCCATACTCACCCGTCTGCCTCAGATGGACACAGGCAGAAAGCGGTGTCCAGGGGCCTTCCTTCGCTTGAATCCTGCTTCCTGGCTGTGTGGCTGGGAAGAGGCGGGATTCAAGCAGAGGCAGTGGTGTGAATGTGCTGCCGCAGTGAGATGCGCATGAGTGCATGTGCAAGCGGCCCCAGTAGAGGAGGTGGGGAGATTTTAAATTTTTAGACTGCTGTTGTGGCTATGCACATAGGCGCCCATGGGCCTATTGCCGAAATGGCCCCGCCATGAGCCGCAGAGGCCGGCCTGCCCGGGGCCACTCTGCAGCAGTCTGAATGCATCCTCCCCGGCATGCTCCCGTGGGAAACTGGCCAGTGAATGACCAGCCCCGGGCCAGTTTTTCCCCCGCAGCTTTTGACCCTGCTGCTGTTCTGCAGCAGATTACCAGGCTGTCCTCAGCCATGATGTCACAGTGGGGAAAATAGATAAAATGATGTATAGTATGTGTAGTATTTTTAATTAATGACAGAAAAGGGAAAAAAAGCAAACTCAAATCAAAATTACTGATCATGCTGCAAGGGTCGAGCTACCTCAAATAAAATATTATCAAAATACATATTTATTATATGGTGTACACAGTGGCAAAGATTAAAAATATCAGACTACATAGAATATCAACATGAGCTTTACATAAGCTATAATAATTTCACATGCAATGTTGATATCACATACATAGTTGATGAATATGTCAAATGACAAACAAGACCAGATGCATTTAAGCCTCTAGGAAGGGCCTTCCTCTGTGGTCAGTAATATATGCTATTTCAAAAAGACACACATTCAGGAGCTAATATATAGTTCCAGACCAGGTGTTGCTTTCTCTTATAGTGTGTGGTTGCTGAAAATTTATAAAACAGGCCTTTGATCTTACTCATGGAGACTGCACTCACACAACACAATCTTCAATATTATTATAATCTGGTATAAAATTTCCAGTGCCTCGGGATCAGAGTTCCTTCTAAGCTGCACTAGGCTGTACTAGCTCAGGGATTTCCCACCCCCAGCACACAGGTTTTCCCCTCAGCACAGGATGACGGATGGAAGAATTTGGTGGGGACACTGGAGGATAATGCTTCTTGTTCTGGGGCAGCCCCGCCCTCTGCTCAGCTGGCAGCAGTGCCTGCGGGCCCTGTAAAGGGCCCCGTGTCTGGCAGCCCTCTCTTGCTTTAGAGTGCCATTGCTGCCCAAGAGCCTGTGCCCAGCCCACTGGAGAACAGCCAGTGAGTTGCCTGAGGATGGAGATTGGGGGGAGTGGAGACAGGCTTGAGGATTGCAGTCAGAAGAGTGGAGATGGGATTGCTTTCAGCAATCTGGCCCAGCACTCCTCGATGGCCTCCAACCACCAGTGCCATTGGCTAGTGGTGAGGATGAAGATCAGGGGCTCCCCAACCTCCATTAGGGTTGCCAAGTCTGGGTTGGAAAATACCTGGAGACTTTGGGGGCGAATCCAGGAGAGGGCAGGGTCTGGGCAGGAGAGAAGCCTCAGCATGGTACAACGCCATAGAGTCTACCCTTCAAAGCAGCCATTTTCTCCAGGGGAGCTGATCTCTGTCAGCTGGAGATCCGTTGTAAAAGCAGGGGATCCCCAGACCCCACCTGGAGGCTGGTAACCCTAACCTCCATCCTTGCCACTAGCTGACAGCACTGGCAGCAGGAGGCCACAGAGGAGCATTGGACCATGTTGCTGCAAGCAAGCAAGCCCAGCTCTGCTCCCCCCTAGGAGAGAATGGATGTCGGGAGGGACTTGGGGGAGAAGAGCTGGGGGAGTGGAGCCAGGCTTGAGAATGGAGGTTGGAGGGGGAGCAGAGCCAGGCTTGCAAGCTTGTGGCTACATGGTCCAGCACTTCTCTGTGGCTTCCCACTGCCAGCACTGTTGGCTAGTGCAGAGGATGAATTTTGGCTGACCTCCATCCTTAGCACGAGCCAACGGCACTGGCGGCAGAAGGCCATGGAAGAGTGCTGAGCCATGTGGCTGCAAGCTTGCAAGCAGAACCAGGCTTGAGGATGGAGGTGGGGAGAGCAGAGCCAGGGGAGCAGAGTTGAGCTTGAGGATGGAGGTCAGGGGAGCAGAGCTGGGGGGGAGCAGAGCCAGGCTTGAGGATGGAGGTGGGGGAGTGAAGCTGGGGAAAACAGAGCTGGGCTTGAGGAGGTGGGGGAGTGGATCCAGGGGGAGTGGATCCAGGCTTGAGGATGGAGGTCAGAGAGGGAGCAGAGCTGGGCTTGAGGATGGAGGTGGTGGCGTGAGGCCAGGGGGAGCAGAGCTGAGCTTGAGGGTGGAGGTGCGGGACTGAAGACAGGGGGAGTGGAGCCAAGCTTGAGGATGGAGGTGGGGGAGCAGAGCTGGACTTGAGGATGAAGGTGGTGAAGTGAAGCCAGGGGGAGAAGAGCTGAGCTTGAGGGTGGTGAGGGAGTGAAGACAGGGGGAGTGGAGTCAAGCTTGAAGATGGAGGTGGGGGAGCAGAGCCTGAGTGAGTGAAGCTGGGCTTGAGGACGGGGGAAGTAGAACTGGGAGGAATGAATCCAGGCTTGAGGATGGAAATGGAAGGAGCTGGGGGGGAGTTGAGCCAGGCTTGAGGATGGAGGTGGGGGATTGAAGCCTGGGGGAGTAGAGCTGAGTTTGCCCAGGGGGTAGTGACTCAGAGGGACCCAGGCTTGGATTCTTGACATGAACACATGGCTACGAGAATCAGGCTATAAGAATACTGTGGCTAAACATGTTCAAAATGGATTTTGTGGAAGTCTTTATGACAGCCCTCATGAGTCCAGAGATTCATGCAATGTAAGAGAGCCGAATAAGTGTGTGAGAGAGTTTACTTTTTGGTCCAGAGAATTTATAAACTGTGCCCCCCATCCCAGTTGGGATGACTGTCTACCCCATGGAAGGTATAAAGTACTGGGTCCAGACACGTTGTAGTGAATTCAGCTCATAGTTTATTTAAAGCATGCAAACACGAACTACCAAGCCGGACTTGGGGGTCTGCTTATATACAGGTACAAACCACACCCCTGGTCACCCCCAAGGTTATTTACACAGCACCTTTGACCATAGGTTCCCTTAGGGATCCTGAGTGGCCAGTTGGTCCAAATGATGATCTGCATGGGCTATTGTCTACCATTGCAAAGCTCCTGTAGTTTGCTCAACCACGTATGCGATTCATGACTGTGTGCGTGGTCGCCATTAGAACACAACACCCCTCCCCCATAGTCTGGACCTTCCCTAGCACACAAAGTCTCTTAGGTAGGTGGGCTGCCACCATTCCTTGGCTGAGTGGCATACTCCTGGGTCCATGGCAGGCCGCTCAGGAACTGCCCCTGCTGGTTCAGGGAAAGAATCCGGTCTGTCGACCAAGGCTGGTGCTGGAGGGATGTCAGCGTGTGCGTTGGTTGATGTGCTCTGCTGGGAGTCTGCAGGGGCAGATGACTCACGTTTGCCCTCCTTGTCTGGTTCCGGAGCAGGTGCTTCATCCTCACTTTCCCTGGGTGCGTTGGTGTCTGCTGGCAGGAGACAGCTGTGCAGCTGGTCAATATGATGCTTCCACAGTTGACTGTCTTCCCCTGAGACCTCATAGGATAGGGGCCCAGTCACCTGAACTACCTGGCCCGATAACCAAGTGGGTCCCCTGACAAAGTTTTTGGTATAGACCAGGTCCCCTGTCTGGAGTTCATCCTGCCTGGATGAGAAGCAGCAAAGTCCGGACCTGCTGAAGTGGGTCAACTCCTCCCCACCCAGTCCAAGACCCTGGAGAGAACTCGATCCTGGGTGGTATGGTGGGCCACTTCCACCACCTGGACCAGGCGGTCAGGTAGGTCCTCCAGCAGAGCAATGTGGTGTGCCAGAGCCAGGTTGGGATTACAGGAAGGCAGGCACCTAAGGGTGTTGGCGTGGCCCATGGCCTTACCAGGGTGGTGGACCAACTCGTATTGATAGCCAGCCATAAAGATGGACCAGCAGAGCACCCGGGGGGGGCAGCATTTGAGGGGTTTGCCAGTCCGGTGTGAGGAGAGCCAGGAGAGGTTTGTGGTCTGTTACTATGGTGAAGGGGCGGCCATAGAGGTAATTATGGAATTTCTTTATTCCAGCCATGATTGCCAGGGCCTCTTTATCTATTTGTGCATAATTGGGCTCAGCCGCAGACAGGGTGCAGGAATAATAAGTGATTGGGGCCTCCCTGCCATCTACCAGGCAGTGCCCCAGGACTGCACTCACCCCATACGGTGATGCGTCACAAGTCAGGACCACCAGAAGGGACTCATCAAAATGTGCCAGAACTGCATTGGACACCAGTAAGTCTTTGACTGCCCGGAACACCGCAGCATGGTGTGGCCCCCAGACCCACGGGGCGTGTTTGTCCAGAAGGCGGTGCAGTGGTTCAGCAACCGCCACTTTGTGGGGCAGGAAGGAATGGTAAAAATTACGTAGGCCTAAAAAGGCCTGCAGATTAGCATTCGAGGATGGAGTGGGTGCCTGCTCGATTGTGCGGACCTTGTCCTGTGTTGGGTGGATTCCCTGAGCATCGACTGCAAACCTGAGGAACTCCACCAATGGAACTCCCAACAGGCATTTCTCCCTCTTTACCTTCAGCCCAGCATCGTTGAAGCATTGCAGGATGGTCCGCAAGCGGGCTGTGAAGGTCTAGGAGTCAGGGATCATGATCAAAATGTCGTCAAAGAAGGGCTGGACCCCGGGAATCCCTTTGAGCAAACAGTCCATTAAATTTTGGAAAATTTCTGGGGCTACACTCATCCCAAACTGTAAGCGTGGCACCCTGAACACCCTCTATGGGTTACTATGGTCTGTTCCTCGGCGGTGGCATCATCCACTGGTAGTTGCTGGTAGGCCTGTGCGAGGTCCAGCTTCCCAAAGATCTTTGCCCCCACCAGTGAGGCGAGTACACGGCTGATGATGGGGACTGGATATGTGTGATCTTGCAGGGCCTTATTAATGGTGCACTTATAGTCTGTGCATATCTGGATGTCTCTATTCAGCTTTACCAGGGTTACAATGGGGGTCTCCCACCTGGTGTGTGGGACCGGCTCAAGAACCCCTTGTTCGACCAGGCGATCTAGCTCAATGTCTATTTTGGGCCGTAAGGCAAATGGGGGTTGCCGGGCCTTCAGGCAGATAGGCCAGGTCAAGGGGTTGAGCTCGAGGGTAACCAGAGGACCAGTGTAGCACCCCAGCATGCCATCGAATACTGCCGAGAACTCATTGCAGATTGCCTGAAAATCCTTAGACTGCACATGATTCACCCTGGTAACCTCAAAGGGCCAAACCAGGACAGCCCCAATGGGCTGGTGAGCTTGACTTCAATCACCAGCAATTATAAGAGTCCATTAAAACCCTTGTATTGGATGTGGAATTTGCCCCACCCCTTGATGGCCACCGGGTTCTTCTGAAAGTCCCGTAGTATTAGGCCCACCAGTTTCTCAAGCGGGGGTTCCCCCCGGGGCAGAGTCTTTTAAGGGTGGCTGCTGAAATAATGGAAAAGGATGACCCAGTGTCCAGCTTCATCTCACATGGGAACTCCTCCACTAACACAGTCACATGGATCTTATTGGGGGTTCTTCTGGGGCAATTGCATTACCTAGTGCTGAGCTTGAGACATTGTGGTGTGGAGATCTGTGAACTCCTGGTGCATGGTCTGCTGGCATCTGGATCGGGAACAGCAGACCTTGGCTATGTGACCCATCTTGCTGCAGGATTGACAGGCTGCGTCCTGGAATTGGCAGGTCCAGCGTTCATGTGCATCCCCACAGCTGGCGTACGATGTAAGAGCAAAGGACCACGGGTTGGTCAGAGCAGATGCGGCTGGTGACCGGGGAGTGATGGAGTGCGTTACAGTTGGAGTGGCTGGCCAGGTGGCCCCTTTGTAGTCAGGATGGTGTTCCTGTAGGATGTCCTCGTCATCTGATGCTTCGGAGCTGGACGCAGCAGCCATGTGGTGTGCTGCTAGCCCTAGGCAGTCTTGTTGCGATTTCTCAAAAGCCATGGCTGCTTTGAATGCCATGTCGAGCTTGATGTCATTGTTGCCCATGAGCTTGCAACAAAGTTTTTGTTCTCAGACACCCCATACAAAATGATTTAAAAGGGTGTCTTCAATGGTGGGAAATTCACAGTTGACCACCAGCCAGCGAAGGTCAGCCAGGAAATCTGCGGCCGATTCTCCAGACTTTTGCAAGTGTGCAAAAAAGTCCATGTGCATTGCCATCTTGGATGGCATAGGCACAAAATAGTTGGTAAGCGCGGTTACCAGTTCATTGAAGGTGGCGGCAGTGAGCATCTGTGACACGATGAGGCTCTGCAACAGGTGGATCGTGGCTACCCCACATGTGCTGAGCAGGCAGGCTTTCTTCTTGTCAGCTTCTGTCGTGTCTTGGACCTGGAAGATGTAGGTCAATTGCTTGACCCAGGCTTCCCACAGCTTGGGGTGTGCTGGGTCGAAGACGACGATCTGTCCCGGAGTGGCAGCCATGGTGACTTGAAGCGCGGGAGCGAAGAGCTGCAGATGCACTGAAGCAAAGTGATGCGGGGTGCAGTAGCGAGGTCCTGGAGGCAGTGCTGGAGCGCAGTGTGGTGCTAACTTTTGAGTCAGCAGCAGCTGGAGAGTTGCTCAATGGGGTCCTATCCTCGTCACCAATATAAAGTACTGGGTCCAAACACATTGTAGTGAATTCAGCTCATAGTTTATTTAAAGCATGCAAACATGAACTGCCAAGCCGGACTCAGGGGTCTGCTTATATGCAGGTACAAACCACACCCCCGGTCATGCCTGATCCCCATGATAGGGTTATTTACACAGCACCTTTGACCATAGGTCCCCTTAGGGATCCTGAGTGGCCGATAGGTCCAAATTACTATCAGCATGGGCTATTGTGAAGCTCCAGTAGTTTGTCTGACCACGTGTGCAATTCGCAACTGCAAGAACACAATAGAAGGCTACATAGAATTACAAAATCATAGAAAGGGCCATACAAGCCTTCTCTCCAGAGCCCAGGTCTACCCCATAGAACCCTATGGTGGGTAGACCTGTTCTCTGGTGTCCAGGTCTACCCGATAGCTGCATGGGGTGAGTAGACCTGGTCTCTGGAGGCCAGATCTACTCCATATTAGCCAATGGCAGGTAGACTTGTTCTCCAGAGGCCATGTCTACCCCATAGAAGCCTACATATGATAGTTGTTTATATTTTACTTTTGTACGTTTGTAAACTGAAATAAAAAATATAGGCCTGTTCACATCTTTAAGGCTAGTAGATCTTTTGGCTCATGAGGAAGAATTTCTGCTCACAACACTGCACAGCTTAGAGTGAACATTGCTCTGGATGTGTGCATCATCAACCAAAAGTTGCAATAAAGATAACTAATGCATAGGTGCTGTAGTGCAAATAGGATCCAGTAATTTAGAACTGGGGAATCCCTAAAATCTGAGAAAAAATTCCAATGGGGAGAATTTTTAAGCTTTCAAACCCCAAAAAAGTAGAATGAACTCTTTGGACTTTTCCAAATGTAACAATGAGCAAATCTAGTTGGCTAGCTACAATCTCCTTGTGGGCCAGTGAGTCTAATCCAAAATGGTAGATAAGCTTCTGTCAAAGACAGCCTTCCTCCTGCCCAACCCAGGATGGAGATTCTCTTCACCAAGAGGCTGGCTAGCTACAATTACAAAGGGGGGTGGGGTTAAAGGCACCTGTATACCTTTAACCAGGTAGAGCTACCACCAGTCCTTTTATGTCCCTCCAATCCAGAGCCAAAGGACAGACTTCTGAACTTGCTGGGCTTAGCTAGGGAATCATCCCTGTAAGGTTGGCTCACAGCAGGAGATCCACAGGTTGTGCTAGAGGTGGAAACTGACAGTCTTAGGCACCAGATAACTTTATTGCAGCAGTGGAGACAGAAACTAAAAGTTAGTGAATAAAATATATGTTTATTTAAGTGCAGAGAATTTTAAAGAAGAAGTGCAAAATTACTTAAAATAGTACTGTGAAAACAAGAAAGCTAAAGATTAAGAAACTAGAACCTTAGTTCTCAAAGATAAGATATTACCCATTCAGTGGATGTGTGAATTCCAGCTCTTAATCTACTTCCCAATTCGGTTTCTCCCCACCTTTCTTTCCTTTCAGTCCTAATTCCTTCCTCTCTCAATTTTTTGAGAGCCTCTTCTCTAGGCCTGCTCCCCCAAACCTGGACAATTAGTTTGTCTTGTGTTCAGACAATAGCAGTGCTAATGCTGCTCACCTCTGCATGTCCAGATTGATTCATAATTTTTTGTCTGCTACAAGGAAAAGAATTGGAGTTGGGAATGCTGTGCTGTCTCCCAGTATGATTCCTATAGGCAATTACTAAGGGAAAAGAGCATTTGGAGGATTCTCTGAGAAAGTTTGCAGGTTTTCCAAACATAGCCTGTTATTGCAGGTAATAACTTTCCTACTTACAGTAGCAAAACAATTCAGGAGAAGGTGGTCAAACACACTTGGACAAATGGAACACATTATTAGATAAGACCAGTGAGTTGTCCACCAGATGATTGAATGTTTATTGGAAAATGTACTGGGATTGAATCAACAGGTGTTTCATTGTCTCTGTTTTCCTTCAGACCTGGAGAATGTGTTCCTGCCCATCCATTTGTGTTACCCAGCAATAAGGGTTCTGATTGTTCCCCAGAACTCTGTATACCAACTTCTTTGTTGATCCTCTGTTTCTAGGCCTATTAAGATAACAGTCTCTGACCTTTTCCTTAGCTTGAGGTTTGATGATTGGTTACAAAAAGACCTGAGGTGAGGGGGAGCATTGGTGTAACAGTTGCTGATTCTGCAAAAGCATTAGTGTAGATAAGTTCTCTGTCTGATTATTGGCTTTAAACTAGGATAATTCATGGAGAACAAATCCATGCGCGTCTGTTAGCCATGATGGCCAAATAGGACCTCAGTGTTTGGAGGCAATATCTGAATTTCATTTTTTGGAGGGCAGCAACATGGAAAACCTTTGGCCTCTGCACACTCCTATTTTTGCCCTTGCAAGGCATCTGGCTAGCCCTTAATGGGAAACAGGATGCTGGACAGGACACTGCTAAAAGAGTTCCAGAGAAGGTGGCATAAAGATATGTAGATAAGAAATACAAGAGACAGAAGACTGGGCAAGGCTTTCTGCCTTGTATATGAACTAGGTTGAGGGACTGTTGTGAAATTAGGACCTGGATTGAGCCTCAGTCCCTTGTTAAACCTGTTACTTTAATTAGCCGGGAGGTTTCAAGACTCCGTTGGTGCTGTGGCCTTCTGGTACTGATAACTCTGTAAATGACTTGTGCCTCAGAGGATGTTTATACATTCCAGAAGTTAGTGGTGTCCCTACTGATCAAAATAGATAGGGCATCTATCTTTCCTATCTATGGTATGAATTCAGAATAAAATTTTATTAGAGATATTCTTCTGTTAAATGTGTTAGTCATACGTCAGCCATTCTATTGAGCTGATAGGCCTGAGGGTATAAATCGTTAAGGATTCGTCTCCTTGGGGCTGACCATCAACAGCTCCATGTGAGACCTCGGTGACTAGTCTAGAACATTCTGAGTTTTATACAAGTGCACTATTTTAAGTATTGGGTTTGTGTTGAAATATTCTGTGTTGAATATTGAAATGCTACAAAGTGTTTTCTGTCTTGAAAGTGTATAATGGAATAAATTAAGCTTTGTTTAAGAACCATTCCCTCTATATATACTAGATTCACTCACTTGCCAGTCTCCACCCAACCAATGAAAGAACTCAGGGGAACTGGGAGGGGGGATCCCAGGTATTAAGTATTGAGGTGGAGGCGATGAATCCAGCAAGCAGGCTTTTATTCATAACATCGTTCAGCTCTAAAGACAACTCTAAGAGAGCAGCACTCTAATTTATACTGTTCCAACAAATAACTTTCAACAATGTAACTATATACAAGCAATGTTATTGGACCCAAGCAGGGCTCAGCGATTGTGTACTTAGATTGGCTTCAGGACCAATGGGAGTCTTTATTAGTCAGCCAATGAGAATTGGAGCAGTAGGATACCAGAGCCCTTTCATAGGTAAACCATAGTTGTAATGCAGCATAATCAAGAACACAAACACAACACCAGGAAAAGTCCTGGGTCCCAGAATCCCACAACAGTGACATCATAGAAGAAGAACTTATGAACGTTGCGTGCTTACCTTAAACTGGTGAACCACTTCTCACACTGTGCTTGTACTGATATACTTTGGAAGAGCTTTCACTTTTCCCTCCATCTTTTTATGATAACTTTAGGGATGGGTTGTTATAATTAGTCATTGGGAACTCACAGTATGGTGACTTCAGATGTAACATTTAATGTATGGTGGAGGTAGTTTGAACACACATCTGCTGTTCTGAAAATGATGCCACTGAATTGTGCTTGAGCCATTTCCATCACACTTAAAATGTAATACTTGTCTTGATCCTTCATTAGTCCATAACAAAGGTTCCAATTTAGCTGGAGTCATACGTGGTTGTATTCTTATAAGAGACAGAAGACTGGGCAAGGCTTTCTTCCTTGGACAGGAACTAGGTTGAGAGTGACATTGTAGAAGAGCTTACAAAACTGCTTACTCATGCATGTTCATTGTTAGATTACTGATCTAATATCACAAATAGAACTTTCATTTTGCCTGCTGTTCTTAAACATAAGCCCTGTGCATACAGTATAACCATGTGCAGTGCTAATGCACTTAGTGGGAGTGAAGGAGTGTGCCCACCCATGCTCACAACTGAATATGCTGCTGGCACTGCCAACTTCTAAATCCCTGAGTATAAACATGCATACATACAAGCTGTATGTATATATGCTCTGCCCCGTGATAAAAAATAGATCCACTCCCACAGACCCTCTAAGCACCAGATATTGAGTAATCAAGTGAAAAATTGCATATACAAAGCAATTATTAGTGCCAAACTCATCCCTGGAGGTACTATACTTTTTTCAAATATAGTAAAAATCTTGGTTTGATTAGTTGGGTCCTAATTCCATCAAGGTCAGGTTACTTTTGCTCTTCTGTCTTTGGCCGAGGACAGACTGGCAATCTAAAGCGGGGCAGGCACGGTTCGCAAACGGAAGAAAGGAGCACGTTCAGACATGCGCATCTGTCCGTCGGCTCCGTTGCGTACTTACCCGTCTCCCAGTCGCTTTCCTTTCGCTTTAACAGGACACCGGTTTTACCCGGTGTTCAGGGGCCTTCCTCCGCATGCCTCCCGCTTCCAAACAGTGTGAACTGGCTACGCGGCAGTCTGAATGCTCCGTGGCAGTCTGAACGCTCCGTATTGCCGCTGATCCGCATTGCTCTGGCCAGTGTGAACGGCCAGCTCCGTGGGGTTTTTCCCCCGCTCCAGTTCCCTCCGCTTTGCCTCCGCTTTAGATTGGCAGTCTGTCCTCGGCCTTTAAAACAATTGTCATTTGGGCAGATTCATAAAAGCTTATACTCAGAATTGAACTTTGTTGGCCTTAAAGGTGCCACTGGACTCAAACTTTGATCATTTGAGCAGTCACATTCATATAAGGTATAACATTTTTATTTTATTTCCTTATATATAGTCCACCATTCTCACTGAGATATCCGGCAGATTCCTAAGTGTAAGTCAATGCACGCAATAGGATGAGACATCTAATAAGCAATATAGGAAACAAGGCAAAAAAGTATTAGATGTGATATATCAAACAATGCAAAAAATGGCATTACAAAGTAGAAGACAACATTTTCTGCCCAATTAAGTGAGCCACCTCCCCCATCCTTGTAGCACTTCTGGGGTGCCAGTAACCCAAAGTGTTTGCTCGGTGGAAGTCTGATTCCCTGACACACATCCAGGTGCCTTCCAAGCAATGTTCAGGCAGCCCTCCTTCCATAGGTCTGTCCCATATTATACCATCAGTACTTGGCATTCAGGAGATGGCACTACAGAATAAACTCTGATTAACTCCATGAACATGTTACTGTTTTCAGACCAAAAAAAGACTGAAGGTGTAGCCAATCAGGGCTGCAAACAGAAGAGAACCAACAAAGAAAAGGTAAGCTTTTGGGAGTCATTTCAGGGCCCCTTCCTCTGGCCAAAATATTTGTCCCTAAATATTTTGCAGTTCTATTAATTAGTCTGTGTGCTTTAAGTCACCAAGAGCAGCTACTGTATGGTCCTCATAATCATACTGGGAATTATCTGGAATATTCCAGGACTGGATTATACAATTATTACATGAAATAAGGAAAAACCGTTGAGACCAACATGACAAATTTAGTAGTTCTCTCTTTTATAGCTACCCGCTCTGATCATAAACTACCTTCTCATCCACTAATGTTATGGTAGTGTCATTTGGAATAAAGCTGGATATTATTCTTTTTTGCTGTTGTTGTATTTGCACATTTTCTCCTGTGCTGGTCCAAAGAAAGCTGTGGTTGGTAAAGATCTTGCTAAAAATGCAGTGTTTTTGAAAAGAAAAGAAATATAAAATATAATTCAATTTATCCTGAACACTGGTGAAAATCCCTGCTTTTTAGCTGAAATTAAAAGCATATGTTTCCAAATTCAGCCCTAATTTGTAATGAATTGCTTCAGTAAAGCCACTTATATCAGTATTGTTAATCTTAATGGGTTCAAGTGACCCATGTTCTAATAATTCAGACCATCAGTGAAGTGCAAATTTCTTTTTCTAATTAAAAATGTTTGACCACAAGAGGGAGTTCCTTGCCAACTGTTTACCTGTCATGAAAGAAAAGTGCGCAGTATACTGGGGTTTTTATAAAATAAAAAAGTACAGAAACTAAAGTAAATATCTTGACTTCCACATGTTTCCAAGTTCAACTAAGATAAATATTGCTTGAACTATCTGTGTTTATTTCAGGCATATATATATGTATATATATACATATATATATATATATATGTACACACACATATATAAGTCAAGATAACTTGATGTGGTTGACGTGATTGTGTTTTGCTACATATGCATGTGTGGTTTGATCAAAACAAAACAAAAAGATTAAATGAATTCTTGTTTCAGAAGGGATGAAATTATTTTAAAATACTTTAATGTCATCATAATCATAATGCGTGGCTTTTTCATAACTGAGTTAGCAACATTCTGACAGGTAGCTTGACCCTGAAGCAGAACTCTAGATGAGGCCATAGGCATCAACTTCAGGGGAGCTGGGGAGCTGAAGCCCCCCCAAACTTTTCCAGGAAGTGCTGAGCCTCCCTCGGAGACAATGGCCTGTGATGTCTCTGGCCCAGCCCCAGCCCCACCCCCCAAAATTGGGCTAGAGTCTATGCCCTTGATGAGGCCTGGTGCTCAACAGCTCAGGTCATTGTGGCTTGCCATTTTCCTACAAGTGGTGGGCAACCCCCACTCTCAGCTCTAATCCTCTACCCTCGGGAAATTGAGGAGTCAGAGAAAAAATGGCCAGAATGGCCTCTATGGAAACACTCTAGGAATTTTCCTAGTATCTATGGTCTTTACCATAGAGAGGGGAAATTCCTGGAGCATCCCCTGGAAGTACCAACACATCCTCTCCAAACTCCACCCTCCCCAAGTACCACCCTCAAAATCTCCCAGCATTTGCTGTGGGAGTTCAGGCAACTCTACACCAGGGACAAAGAGTAAATTTAGGCCCCACTTCAGGGGTGGCCTTACATATAAGGAATGGATGACAATCACTCTTATAGGGAAATGTAAAGTGCTGCACCTGGAGCACTATTGTAGAGAAGGCAAAATCTGTTTTCCCCATCCATGGGTGGCCTGACCATTAAAGACAAAGATAACAGAAGGGGTGCACGATGATGGATTAAATAATACCCTAAGGGTCCTTGCCAAATACAAGTCTTCTCTCCCTGTTGATGGGTGTTATATAGCATCCATTAGCACCTGATATCTACAGAACTTCAAAGAACCAGCAGTAAATCTTTTCTTTATTATTAAATGTCACCTGATCACTCATTCTTTTCAGTAGTTTAAAATGTGAAACTTCTTGTCTTTGTTACCAGCTAGGCATTTCTGTTGCTCTTAACAGGTATGTCACATTAAAATTGTACTGTATTGTGGTCTTTAAAGCATAGTATTACCATGGTGATCTTACTTCAAGTGTTATTCTTCTACTAGTTGGACAGATTTGGTAACTTGTGGGCAATTTTCAGTTAGTGTGATTTTTAAACAATTACTTTTTTAATATTCCTAGCGCCATGATCCTGAAAGCATTACTTAGTTGGACGCAATATCCACAGAAACCTATGAGGCTTCTTTCCCAGGAACTGTGCTGCAGAATGGAGTTTCAGGTCTTTTGTTTTCAAGACGGAAGCATGATTCACTCTTACATCCATCCTTCAGTCTTGCTGCACTTTTATCCATACGCATGACATGCTTGTATACACAAAAATGCAGAAATGTAGATACTTTGAAAGAGGCTTCCTTGTGCTGTTTGAAAGTATTTCTGGCACAGTACAACAGATAAAGCCATAATTTCAAAACATTTAATGTAAAAAGAGCTGACAAGCAAAAGAATTTCTATTTTGTGTAGCCTTAAAAAGATGCCAGCAACACACACACACACACACACAAACTCTAAATTGAAAGGGTTGTTGTATATCTACATATCCATATGCAATTAAAGAAGATGACATTCAAGCGTATCCATAATCAGATCAGTTAAGTTGTAGTTCTATACCGATTAAAAATCTAAAGAGGATCATTTTTTTAATCCCATATACAGTTTAACTGATGGGTGGTAGCTTAATATACATTATTTCAAATATTATCTCATAATATGAAAAATAAGATAACATGAGATTATTTCCTGAGAGCTGCTGCTCCAACTTGAAGGAACGCTAGCCAGAAGTGGGTGGGGGATGTATCTATAGGAAAGGGTGGTGCTAATTTGGAAGTATGGCTCTACCACTGTTACTTTTGTATCTTACCCATGCCAGCAGTTCAGTGACCTGAACCAAAAGTTTAGGCAAGCTTTTCTTTCTGTTTGATTGTATTTTTTATCATACTATTACTTTTCATTCCACCTTTCCTCAATGGAGTTGAGTATAGTGTACACCTTTCTACTTTTTATTCTCACAATAACCCTATGAGCTGGACCCACTCATTAAGCCTCATGACAGAGTGAGGATTTTAACTTGCTCTCTGTAGTCCTACAGTATGATCCTAAGCACAGTTAGACCTTTTGAAACCCACTTTTTTCAGTAGCCTCAGAAGGGTGTAATTCTGTATAGCCTGCCATTTGGCTAGCCTGTGAGAACCTTTTATTTGAAATGGCTCTTTAAGGCTGTCTAAGGTTCTCTAAGGCTCTCTTAAGTGCAATGAAGGCACTTAAGTGGGCACAGGACTGCAGCCAAGATCTTGAACCTTATGTTTTCGCTTTGGTTCCCATAGCATAACTGCTCTTTCACCTGATGGTTTTGTCCTCCATGTATTTTGAGGGTGGCAGTAAAGCCTGATCACAACGAGAAAACAAGAGGTGTAAATCAGCAAATATATATTCATTCAGGCCTTTTTAAAAATCAAACTACTGGAACTCATCTATTCACTTTGCCCATACTGATGCGACTTTCCTGTTGGCATTTGTTATAACCACCCTGGGTTGTTAATTTGGTCCATTTGATGTCTATAACTGGAAAGTCTCAAAAGGCTCAGCATGGTCTGAAAAATCATTTAGAAAGTGAGAAATGTATCTCTTGCAAATGCATTTCCATAATGCCTGTTGTGGTGTCTGGTTCCCCTCCAGTCTCTTCACAGACTCTGGAGAACTCTGATATATTCGGAAAAAAGTTCTGTCAATAAAACCTGCCAGATTCTCTTTCCTGCTTTCCTCATCTTCTTTCAACAGTCATCTCTGCTAACAAAAAATCTCCCACAGTTCACACACCACCTCTTCTTTTAACTTTCCTGAGCAACCACAGGTTGTAAGATACAGTCTTCTGGAGACTGTGCCATAGTTTTATGAGACCCAGTCCCCTCTCAGCGTCCTGGACAGGAAGCAAGAAGGAGGATAGCCAGAAAGGAGGACTTGTGGAAGACGTCTGCAGCTGTCATATGGCTATCCCCTAGTATTCAAAGGATGATTTGGGAATGGATCAGTAACAGAACTGAAGAATTCAGATGTTTTCATCAGAAATCCTTCTTATGTGCCATTGTATTTTATCCAGTAAAGAACTATGTTCAGTAATGTGCATTTCTTACTTTCAGTGAAGAAAACACATAGTAACAGCAATTGAAGTCTAGAAATGAAAGGATTAGGGAGTTTCAAACTAGGGCCAAGTTCAGACTGGCAGTTTGGCCCGATATAGGCACCTTTCTCAAGTAAATTAAGTGGGCTAGTTCACACAGCCACAGCTGTCTGGCATTCCCCTGCTGTACTCACCCCGTCATTTAATGATTTGCCCCCGCTTTTAAAAAGTACCAGGTAAAAGCCAGAGCAAGCCATGGAGGGCACGTTGATCCTGCTTCCTGGAAGTGTGGACATAAAAAGCCGCAATCAGGTGGTGCTGGTAATGTGAACCTGCTGATCCGGCAGGAATGCGCACAACCGCCCATGTGCGCTCAACCACTCAATGCTGCTGCACCTATGTGCTTATGTGCCCATGCGCCTATGCACAAGTTGGCGGAGCATACCAAAGCCACATGCGACCGTGGCACCACCAGGGCCATCCCCACAGTGCAACCACTCCATTTCGCCTCCTCCCTGTCATGCTGCTGCATCAGTCAGTGCAGTGCAACCGGGAATTCCCCACCACAACTTGGCCCAGGTCTTTTTGCCTCACCTCCCTTGTGCTTTATATTGCCAGTCTGTCCTCAGACTAGGTTAGATAACTGTGCCTTTGTTCAATAAAGCTGTAATGCTTGGAGTTACAAAAGGTATCTCAGGCTGCAATTCTATGCAAACTCGAAGGTAAGTCCTATAGAATTTGCAGGTGTTACTTCTGACTTTGCCCTGATCTGGATGGCCCAGGCTGGCTTAGTTTCATCAAATCTTAGAAGCTCAGCAGTGTTGGCCCTGTTTAGTACTTGGATGGAAGATCACCAAGGAAATCCAAGGTTGCTACAGTTATCTCTTGTCTCAAGAACTCTATGAGGTCACCATAAGTTTGAGGGCACTTTTCACCACCTGAATCCTGAATTTACTTATGTAGAGAACTGCACTGGGAGCAATTATTCAGCAGTAAATGAAAATGGAACTCAGCAGCAAACAAACTAGCCTATAAACAACAGTATTGCTTCAGGCAACAGCACTAAAAGATTCCAATAGTAAATATGACTTGTAAAAGTGAAATCTGGTATGGTATGTTGGTGAGTTTTGGTTTTGGACTAGGATCCAGAGGTCATATCCCCTCCCTCCTGCCATAAAGATCACTGGGTAACTGACCTAATTTACTTCATGGGGTTGTTGTGAGGATACAGTAGAACAAGGGAAAGCCATGTATCCCTCTCTGAGATCTTTTAAAGAATGGTGGGATAGGCATGTGAATTATTTATTTGCTTAGTTTATCCTCTGCCTTTCTCCCCAGTAGGAACCCAAAGTGGCTTACATCATTCTCCCCTCCTCCATTTTCCCCCTTACAACAACCCTGTGAGATAGGTGATGCTGAGAGTATGTGACTGGCCCAAGGTCACCCAGCAAGTTTCCACAGCAGAGTAGGGATTAGAACCTGGGTCTTCCAGATCCTAGTCTGACATTCTAACCACTGCATCACACTGGATCTCACCATGAATGATGATGTCCTCTCAGTTTCTAAAATGGCTGTGTGGCCAGCCAGGCAGCCACATGAAGCTCAAGGGGCATTGAGGTGTTCATGGTAGGCCAACCAGAAAAAAATATGGCCAGGCTAATGAAGGCACAGAGATGCCACCCAGGGGTGAGACCTGGTCGAGGAAGCTGCATAACTGAAAGATGGCAGCAGGAGGGCTGCAAGCTCACTCACTGCATAGAGGATTCCTTCATTGCTTTGTCTCTGCACTTGTTCCTCAGTATGGCACACTTCCTGGTGCTTGGTTCATGTTTCTTGTTCCCGGGTCTCTTGGTCTTGCACATGGGTATGGCCTTTGCACTATAACTCTGGCTTCCTCTCTCCCTTTGTCACAAGTTTGGAAAGGCTGAACGTTCTAATCTAGAAGAAGAATGTATTCAGGTAGAGAGGAGTATAGTGTTCTGCAGAGAATACACCTATTCCTGATGGGTCAGTGGACCTTCATGAGTAGCATAAGGGGCAAAAAACCTGCAGCCCTCTCTTCTGCAAATGGAAATGCTAGGGTTGCCAGCCCCCACCACCAAAAGGGAGGGTTGCCAGTTCCACATTGGGAAATTCCTCGAGATTTGAGGATAAAACCTGGGGAGGGAAGGGACCTCAGTGGGGTACAATGCCATAGAGTCCACCCTCCAAAGCATCAGTTTTCTCCAGGGGAACTGATCTCTGTAGTCTGGAGATGAACTGTAATTCCAAGAGATCTTGTAGGCTGGCATGCCTAGAAAATGCTGATTCTTTGGAGGAACTGTGTGGTTAGATATATCCCAGGGAAAGCAGGGGCATAGAGTTCTTTAAACTTCGGCGGGGGGGGCAGCTCTTGTGCACCAGAATGATGTCTCCACCACTGCCAGAGCCCCTCCGGCTCCTGACTCCCCTCTTCCCCAAAGCCCTTCCCTCCCTCCGTCCTGGGGCCAGTGTGATGATGTTCCCAGGGTGACGCTCTGGCAATCGTCTGAGCATTGCCCCGGCAGTCACCCAGATGGCCCTGGGAGGGAGGGAGGGAGTGGCTTGTGGCGAGGCATGGCAGTGGCCAGTGGGTGGGCGGCGGCAGTGGCGACCAGCAGGCAGGCTGGAGAGCGAGTGGGCCGGCGGGTGCCCTGTTTCACCAGGTGCCCTATTTCGCAGGGGGGGGCTGCTTTGTCAGGGGGGCTCAGTCCCCCCTAGGAAATTTCAGGGGTGGCCTGAGCCCCTGAGCCCCCCCCCCCCGCAGTTAACACCTATGAAGGAAAGTAATAATGGAACTTCATAATAATGGAACTTTCAAAACTATTTCACAAGAAGATTAATAGATATACATATATTCCAATGATGAATGCAAATTTTCTTTTTCTTGAAGTTAAATGGGCCTACAGCCTTAATATTGACAATGATGCACATTTACAATCATAGACAATAATCGGGACATGGTAACTAAATCCTTGCAGAAGCATAAGTAAAGCAGAGTGCAGGGAGAAAAGTGTGTGTGTGTGCATGAGTGCATGCATGCATATATCCAGGGTCTGTGAAATATAGTGATGGTTAGAATATACATTGCCATAGCTTCCCTGTTGCCTTTACAATGGTGTCTCTAGGACAAGATGGATGACTCTGCTCTCACTTCCACCTTCTACCTTCATCTCACTGTTACATATTTCACTGTGCCTATACAGAAACTCAATGGATTATACCCTGCATTTATATCATTGTTGCACTGCATGCTGATTCCAATGAGTTTTTGTTTAAAAAATAAACCACTGCTTTAATATATATATATTCTTTTCCAAATATTGTATAATTTAAAGTGTGTAATTTTCATCCTGAAGCAATTATGATTACATTTAACTCATGGCTGTGAAAGGCATTACAAAAAAAAAGAAAAGAAAAGAAAGCAAGAGCCATGCAAGTGCCGAGATGCAGACAGCATTTCTGTAATGACTGTAATCCAGTTTATTTTAGCTATGTTTGTGCAAATTGCAAATGGGTACAGATGTGAAAGAAATTTGCATGGTTAATGTCATGGTTTCCATCTTGTCCCCCTCCTCTACAGTCCAGTCAGCTGTCATGATCAACATTACTTTCCTAATGGCACTGAAAACATGTGGCTGGTAATCTTTGTTATGGCTTTAAGTAAATGACACCAAGGAAAAGTTAGTGACTCCAGTGAGCTTCATTGTAAGGCTTAATTGGGTTACAATTTCTTTTCAAGATAACACTGTATAATGAATAAATCTTGAATATCTCTGGTTGTTTAACATCCAGTTTCACATCTTTGCTAGAAAATGTACGTTTAGGCATCCCAGGGCACCTACCTACCATATCTAAAGCAATATCTTTTCCCTAGCTTTTCCCTAGCTTTTCCCTCCCACTTCTCCCAGAGAAAGCCCCTTCCTAGCACTTTATAAGCCCCTTGCTACCTTATATCTACTGCTTTATATTTTTATGTATCTCTTGTCTGTGCTGTACAGGCACATTAGTGCTTAGGCTGAGGTTGGGATTCCACCTGATCACAAAAAAACCCAGGCCATTATACCGGCATTGCAGGGAAATTAGCATTACTATCTGAACTAGGTACAGTAGTGCAGCGAAATATTTATGATCAAGGTGCCAGATTTAGAATATGTACACTTTCCTAAAATTCAGTGTATCCAAGCAAATCCCTGTTATTCCCATTTTCAGTAGGGAGAACTGAGGCTGACACAGTGGCAACAAAAGAAGCCTGAGTGACATACTTCATCATACGTTTAGAGTATGGTATGAAATGGGTGCTTGCACCTCTTCACCACAGTGAGATGTGGCAGTTTTGGGTTTATGAATAGCTCAGGCATGTCATGGTGGAGGGAATGGAAGAGTCCCTGCTTTGTACTTTACACAGAATGTGTGAAAAAAGTCAGCCGAAATGACTCCAGCTTTCTTTGCCATCATTACTGTCTAACAGTGGAAACTCTTCTCAGTAAGTCACCTAAGGCACTCCAGTGAATGAATAGCTGAGCAGGTATTTGAATTCCACTGGTGATCTAACAGCCTATCCATTTACCTATCTGTCTCTCATTAGTATATGCCACTCAAACCCCTGGAAAAAAATAGTTCAGAAAAGACTTTTTTCCCTTGCTTTTTATATGTCTACAAAATATCATGTTTAATCTAATATCTCTTCATTTTTGCATTTTGAGTCACTGCATAGGAGAGGTTCTTTTTTAAACTGCCCTATGTCTTTTTAATTTCAGAGTGATGGCACTGCTTTTTAAAATGTTGCCTCACAAAAATAAAATAAAATAAAGATGGAGTATAGTTGAACATTAAAAAAAGGAGAAGGTGCAAACCCATTTAATTAAAACTCCTAACCTAGTAGTTTTATGCAATACAAAGTTAATGGTCTGGCTTGAATTCCATAAAATAGTACATTTTTTATCATCTGAAATGGCTCATGGATCTCATATGAACATACCTAATGTTTCTGGAGCATTACCTTCTCTGAGGTGTAATCACAATGTGTATCAATAAAGATAAAATACTGTAGACCACTGATTCATGTGGATCAGGTGGAAAATACACAGACAGAATCTAAATAATTACTGGTCTTCCAACAACTAAATAGTAGACATAAGTCACAAGAGTGAGTATAACAACAGAAGGTGCATTTAAAATCCCACTATAACGAAACATGCATGAGAGGCAAAGCTGGGGGTCTCGATGCATGGATGAGTTGATGGTGTGAGAAGAAAGCATATAGAATTGTCAGGCTCTGACACTGTGAGGCTCTGATGGGTGTTCTGTGATAAACCCAGTCTTCACAAAGGAAAAAGTGGCTCCACTTGACCTGTAATGAAGAAGACTGCTGGAGAGAAATGTCAAACAGTTTGCAGATCAGCTGACTTCTGGAAGGATTACCAAGAGGTGGAACATTGGGTTTGGAGAGATAGGAGGTATGAAGAAATGCATTTTTTCCTGGGAAGTCTGATGTGTGTGTTTTTTTAAACAACCCTCAAATGTGCATTTTAAGCCCCCCCCCCAAGTAGAGAACAGGCATGGGGGGGGGGGGAGAGTCAGTTCAGTTGCTACCTAGATGTACCTCAGCTCACCTTCATGGAAATGCTAATGGATCTGACAGGAGAGATTATGAATGGGTCAAGTTTCCCCCCCTTCCCCAAGCAGGGAACAGATATTTGGACATGTTCAATACTAAAGAGCCTTCAGGAAGGAGATTCCTGGAGACCTCCAGGAAAAGCCTCTTTGACCTGGCCTGACCTGGTCAGAGGGTGGGGAAAAGAGAGGTGATAAAAACTTGCAGCAGGAAGGAAGTCTCTTTTCCTTGGGTGCTGAGTCCAGGAGTGGACATGGACCTCTGCACTGGGAAGTCAGCCATTGAACATTTGTTCACCTAAAGAGCTGGAATAAGCTTTAAGGTAATGGCAACTTTGAAGAGATTTAGGCTGAGGACAGACTGATAAAATGAAGCGCAAGAGAAGCGGGGCAAAAAGACGCGGGCTGAGTTGTCGTGGGGCTTTTTAACTTTTTAACATTTGATAGGGCATGTATAGAGAGAGGGACAGAGGATTTGTGTTTTACCTATTTCTTTTTATATCCCTTGCTCAGTTTGGTGCTGTGCTAAAAGTATGCTTGTAAACATTTTCTCTATAGTAAATATTTTATGACTTTTTATGCTGGCAGTGGTTCTAAGAACATAAGAGAAGCCCATATTGGATCAGGCCAATGGCCCATGGCCCATCCAGTCCAACACTCTGTCACATAGTGGCCAGAAATACCAGGTGCCATCAAGAGGTCCACCAGTGGGGCCAGGACACTAGAAGCCCTCCCACTGTTGCCCCCCCCCCCCAAGCACCAAGAATACAGAGCATCACTTGCCTCAGACTGAAAGTTCCTATCTGTACCTTGTGGCTAATAGCCACTGATGGACCTCTGCTCCATATGTTTATCCAGTTCCCTTTTGAAGCTGTCCATGCTTGTAGCCACCACCATCTCCTATGGCAGTGAATTCCATGTGTTAATCACTCTTTGGATGAAGAAGTACTTCATTTTATCCATTCTAACCTGACTGCTCAGCAGTTTCGTTGAGTGCCTATGAGTTTTTGTATTGTGAGGAAGGGATACCTGCTCTATCCTATGCATAATGTTGTAAACCTCTATCATGTCACACCTCAGTCGCCATTTCTCCAAGCTAAAGAGCCCCAAGTGCTTTAACCTTTCTTCATAGGGAAAGTGTTCCAATCCTTTTATCATTCTGCTTGTCCTTTTCTGCACCATTTCCAATGCTATAATATCTTTTCTGAGGTGTGGCAACCAGAACTGTGCACAGTACTCCAAATGAGGTTGCACCATCAATTTATACAGGAGCATTATGGTACTGGCTGATTTGTTTTCAATTCCCTTCCTAATAATCCCCAGCATAGCATTGGCCTTTTTTATTGCAGTTGCACACAGTCTCAACATTTTTAGTGAGTTGTCTACTAAGACTCCAAGATCTCTCTCTTGGTTAGTCTCTGCCAGTTCAGACCCCATCAACATGTATTTATAGTTAGGATTTTTGGCTCCAATGTGCATCTCTTTGCACTTGGCCGCATTGAACCCCATTTGCCACACTGATGCCCACTTGCCCATCCTCAACAGATCCCTTTGGAGTGCCTCAAAATCCTCCCTGGTTCTCACCACCCTGAACAATTTCATGTCATCCGCAAGTTTAGCCACTTCACTGCTTATGCCCAACTCCAAATCATTAATGAGTGAGTTAAAAAGCATCGGACCCAGTACTAATCCCTGCAGTACCCCACTGCTTACCATCCTCCACTGAGAAAACTGCCCATTTATACTCACTCTCTGTTTCCTATTAATTAGCCAGTGTTTGATCCACAAGGGGACTTGTCCTTTTATCCTGTGACTATTGAGCTTACTTAGGAGCATTTGATGAGGAACTTTATCAAAAGCTTTCTGGAAGTCAAAGTAAACAACATCTATTGGGTCCCCCTTATCCACATGTTTGTTCACCCCCTCAAGGAACACTAACAGGTTAGTGAGACCAGATCTTCCCTTACAGAACCCATGCTGAGTCTGCCTCAGTAGTTTTTTGTTCATCAATGTGCCTACTAATTCTCTCCTTAATAAGGGATAAGTAGAGTCCAGCTGGATCAGGTTTATGGTCTATTTGATCCAGCGTCTTGTTTCCCATAGTGGCTGGCTAGATGCCTATGTGAAGCTTATGAGCATCACATGAAGGCAACATCCATGAGCTGGGCACCCCCAGCTGGTTGCAGTTTCTGGATCATTTCAGGAGAATTGGGCCCATGTGCACCATGGGAGGCACAGAGCTCCACTCACACAACTGATACAAAGTCCTTGTGTAGATCATCTGGGCCAGCTGGACTCTACTTATCCCATTTGGCCAATATTTATTATAAAGATGTATTGCTGGCATATCACTTAATAAAATATTGTTATGGCTGCTGAGTGACCATTTTTTTGTTCAGCTAATTGCTTGCTAACAGTCAGTGATGTTTGGCTGATGTTTCCTGAATGAGAGCTAATGACAAGTGTGTTTTTTCTGAAGGCAATTTACCTGCATGTCTGGGTCTGAGAACAGCAGGCACTTCACAGTCTGAATTTGAACAGACAGTCCAAATGAGAGTGTGTGAAAGAGAGACCTGTATAATTATCTGGACTGGAAGCAGGCTGGGGGTGTTTGGGATCCATGTACCTACCCTCTTTAAGGATCTGGTGCATGATTAGTCATTGTTCTGGTTCTGTAGGAGTCTGTTTCTACCATGTTTGTAAAGAAAGAAAAATAATACAAAGACTTCCTAAGTCTCCAGTGCTATTCCATCCAAAGAAGACGTTAGTCTGATTGCCTTTAGTTATTATTAATACTGGGGAATTATGATATTATAAATAAATATAGCAATAGGCAATAAGGGAATTATCACAGGAGTCTCACTTCTTTCAGAAGTACCAGAAATAGACGCAGAGACCAGTTTCAGTTTGAAATGGTTTCTTTTACTTATAAAAATCTTCTCAAACAAACCATACACAGACACACACACAATTATACAGCTTCTAGGAAATCAGATATAATGGGATAGCACAGTTGCATTAGCAGGTTTATCGTTGGTATATTGTCGAGGGCAATATTTACCTGTCGGGAGTGAAGTTGTGACCCCAGCTGGAAAAATAGGAGAGGCTAATGGGGAATAAGCATTGTGTTCTGAACTGGGAGAACACATGGAAAGACTCTTGGTTAGCTTTGCCAGAGTCTGCAAGATAGGGCAGGGTTAGTCTAATGGCAAGGAGAGAGACCACATGGCTAGGTAGCTCTTTTTATTGGGGGGTTTTTGGGGAAGGGCTTTGCTGGCCACCTCGTCCTGGTACGCCTACCTTCTAGTCCATCCCCAAAAAGGTATGTGACTTACAGCAGGTCACAGGGTGACTGGGGGCTAAAGGGTTGGTCAGTCCTGAACTCTAGCTTAACCTTTGGCAGAGACACCGAGCAGGATGTGATGACTCATCGGCCAGCACTATTGTGGTGGAGATGCATCCTTTTGTCTCAGAGCAAGCAGAACCGGTTCCTTGAGTGGATTAGGAAGGCCAAGTCCTTTGTCAATGGAAGGCAGGAAAGAGTCTTTTGTGCCTTCATTGCAGTTAAGGTTGGAAGGGGGGTTGCCTGTGTGATGAAGAAGGCTTTCCCTAATGGCGTCGGAAAACCTCTGTTTAAACAGCAATGGCAGTTGGCTGTCTCTGGGTACTTTGTGCATCTAGGGATACATCTGGGAACAGGGCAATCTTGGGTACCACTGGGATATCATCTTAGGAACAAGCAGTATTTCCTATTGGTGTTTGGCTACAGCCGGCATCCTGGTCTGGTCACCATCTATCTCAGTCCCTTTTTGCACATGTACAGGCTCAGTCCATTTTATCACTTATAGACTTTTATGTCTATAAGAGTGCAATAAGCGCCTTGCAGGTCAACAGAGAGTAAACTTTCTATTGCTGCCCTTGGACTTCTCACTTTTTGGAGAGTCAGGAAGTGTATAACAAATGGCTTGGGTACATCAAAAATAGCTCCTCTTACAGAATAGATTTTTGCTGTCTTCCCATTCTTGCAGCAATCTTTGTATCTTCTAAAACTCCACTTTTGAGGACCAGAGGATCATTAGATCATTCAATAGAAATGATCTCCATTTTCTTGAACTGGCCTTACACTTATGCAAAGAAGTTGGGTTCAACCCAATACACTGAAAAAAATTCTACTTTTGATATTAAGTCTGCAACTTGTCTAAAATGAAAGGCTTCCTGTTTTTGTTGTTAAATTGTCAACAGTTATTTAAAGCTTCCAGACCATATATCGGCAAGGATTCAGTTATCTGTTAAGGTACAGTTGAGAAAACAGTCAATCTTCATTGGATTTGGGATATGGATGATGCATTGGCAAGGAGGGACTACTCTGTTCACAGCATTGCTTTAGCAGAGTGCACACACTGTCTGGTGTTGAAAATTCTCTTCAGTATGATTTCTGTCTAGTGAGAAAGATTAAAAGAAGCCACGCTTCAGAAAAAATAATATTTTGTAATTTTTGACACCAACATTGACTTACAATGTATTTTCTTTATAGCAGAAGTTTCTTCAAAGAAACACAAACAATAGCTCCTGCTAGGAAGCATTTATGGTGGGCTATCCATCAGAAATCAGTTGACAAACTTGTAATGTGAACTCTGCAGATAAAAACAACACTGAAGAAGAGCACCATATTTCCCCAACATCAGCCTTCCCAGTATCTAAGGATATATTTTCTTGAAAATGAGGTTCTTTCAATGAGTGATTTGGTTTTTTGTACCTTGTGAACAGGTGGCTTAAAGTAAGCTGTATTGACTAGTATAGAAAAAGAGTGTGAATGTGTTATGCGTGGAGGGATGGATGTTATGGGTGGCTTTCATAGCAACATAAGGAAACCAATATGTTTTTTATGGTAATTGCTAGTTCTGGAATTGTTTCAGATTATACTTCTACAAATACATGAAGTGTTTTTGTTTTGCATTTATTTGCCATCATTTTCATTTATTTATTTAAGTATTTGTACCCTACTTTTCTCTCCAGAGGGACCAAAAGCAGCTTACAGCAATAAAAATATAATACAAATAAATCAAACAAAACATCATACTTTGGGCTAGCCCTGGCTTTTGTGGCTAGCTCATTCAAGGGCACAGGTTGTATGCCCCAGGCCTACGAACTCACACCTCTGGCCATGCCAAGTTTTATAGTTGTAACAGGAATGGAAAACCAATCACTCACCAAAGATGTCACAATTGACAAAGATGTTTCTTCTGTTAACGAGCCTCTGTCCATGCCCATGCCCAAACATCATATACCAGTAACATCACTGCTATGGAAGAAGACTTATAGTGGTCTCTAACTCACATTCAGTAAGATTTGTCCTACGTTTTCTTCCATCTTTGCTCTGTCCTGTCCTAATTTGTATCAGGACTCACAATGGCTCAGTTCTAGATTTTGTTATCAGAACCACATCTAAGCCCAAGGATATTTTCTATAATGCTCCTTATATCACTGAATGGAATGGGATTGAATATTGCTATGGAAACCTTGTAATGCAGCATCATAATTTAGTAAGTAAATAAACAGCTCTAAAGACAAGAGTTGCATATCTTACTTTTTGCCTGAGAGATAAATCTCAGCCCACCTCTTGGGGAATAAATAGGCTATTTCCTCTGAGGCTGGTTCTGACTACATAAGTTACAACAACAGTAGAAGCAGATAGAACAAGTACTTTGAGCGATACCATCCCACCAGCAGTTCCTTATGCAGCCACCACCACTGTTGGGAAGAGAGCCAGAAGTCCTAGGTTTTGCTTTTTGCCAGTTTGAGAAGAATCCTTGCCATTCTAGAAGAAAAAGAAGAAGAGGAGATTGGATTTATATCCCACCCTTCACTACCCAAGGGAGTCTCAGAGCAGCTTACAAACTCCTTTCCCTTCCCCTCCCCACAACAGACACCCTGTGAGGTGGGTGGGGCTGAGAGAGCTCTGAGACAACTGTCCTTGAGAGAACAGCTGTGCCAGAGCTACGACTTGCCCAAGGTCATCCAGCAGGTGCAAGTGGAGGAGTGGGGAATCAAACCCGGTTCTCCCACATTAGAGTCCGCGCACTTAACCACTACACCAAACAATACTATCTTGTGCTTCTTGACCATAGTACTTACCAAGTAGAGATGGGCACAAACTGGCTCACTAAGTAAACTTAGTGCCAAACTTTGGCTGGTTCAGGGGTTAGGAAACAAAGTTTGTGGAAGTACGTGTTTCCTGAACATCCCCTGAACTTTGGGGAGGTTTGGGGCAGTCTGGGAAACTGAAACATTTCCCAAAAAACCCTGGCATTGATAGAAGAAACTCCCAGGCAATGGTGGGGGTGAAATTCTCTCTAGCAATTGAAACACCAATAGAAACCCTCCAAAACTTGAAAGGGACTGCTGGCTGCCAGTTACAAAGTTCCCATTAGTCTCTTTGGGATTTGAAAGCCATATAAGCCCAAGGTGCAGCCCAGCCCTCCTTTGTTGGGTTTTACAGTGAGTCAGAGAGGATTGGAATGAGAGATAGGAGGAAGTCGATCAGCTTTGCTGGGCAGAGGACTGCTCTTTGCTCTGTGTGTGCCATGGCATTCAACCTTTCTGCTCATGTTGAGTAGCTGGGCTTTGCTACTGGGTTCCTCTGAAGAGAGCCTGCATTTATACACACCCCTCCTTTGTTTGGTCAGCTGTCTGGGCTGGGGTGTGTTTGCTGGGCTAGTGCTCTGTGTGTTGCCACCCAGCCTGGTGCTTTGCTTTGCTTCGAGCTGTGGGTTCTTATTCTCTACCCCATCCCTTCTTTTTTGATCTTTTAGCTCTCTGCTGTGGGCTTTGGGTGTTTGTGGGTCATGGCTCTGATCCACATGACCTCTTTGCTCATCACCTTGGCTGATGGCCCACATTTATACACCCACCCACCCTCTGCCATCCCTCCTTTTTATCTTCTGTCTCTCCGCTGTGGGCTTTGGGTGTTTGTAGGTCAGGGCTGGAATCCACACAGCCTCTCTGCTCATGCCGGGTGGTGGAGCATAGCTCCACTTCAGAAGCTGAGGGCCCACATTTATACTCCCTTTCTTTTTTGATCTTCTATCTCTCTGCTGTGGGCTTTGGGTGTTTGTGGGACTCAGGGCTCTGATCCACACAGCTTCTCCACTCATGCCAGGTGGTGGGGCATAGCTGGTGGGCGCCTCTGCTTGTTCCCTTCTAAGCCCAGGATTTACTTGTTTGTCAGGGCTATTTTTGGGCAGGAACGCACAGGAATGGAGTTCCAGCTGGCTCCTGAGTTGGCCACACCTACAACCAAAACCTCTGGCATGTGTGGCTACAGAGCATGCTGCCCTCCTGACATTAAGCACAAGAGGGAAAGGCAGTATGTTAAAATGCCGTCTTTCCCTCTGGGGAGTCTGTAGGGATTTCCTTATCAATTTCACTCCCAGCCAGTCAGCTGAGAGTGAAATTGACAAGGAAAAGCCTCTCTCTGGCTGAGGACAGACTTGCAATCTGCCTTGGGATGGAAGCGGGAGCAAAAGCCTCGGGGGAAAACTGGCCCGGGGTTATGCATTCCCACTGGCCAGTTTCCCATGGGAGCATGCCGGGGAGGAGACACAATGGCAGTTCACACTGCTGCAGAGCAGCCCCAAACAGGCCGGCCTCCGCAGCTTGTGGCGGGGCCGTTTCAGCAATAGGTGCATGGGCACCTATCCGCATAGGCGCATGGCTGCAGCAGCAGTCTAAACATTTTAAATACCCCACCTTTTGTATTGGAGCTGCTTGTGCACATAAGCGCACGAGCGCTCATGCACATCTGTGGCGGCACATTCTCACCGCCGCCTCCACTTGAATCCTGCCGCCTCCTGTCCACACTGCTGGGAAGCGGGATCCAAGTGGCAGATGGCTCCTGGACACCGCTTTCTCCCAGTGTCCCTCTGAGGCAGCAGGGAAGCGCCTCACAAGCAGGTGAGTATGGAAGGGAGCCGGAGGACAGCTGCAGCTGTTTGAATGGCCTCCTTGCCCTTGCTTCTGAAGTGGAGCTCTCCTGCCTCACTTTCCTAGTCTGTCCTCTGCCTCTGCCTCTCCTTCTCTAGATGACATGTCGCAGCTGGAAAAGGGCAGGCAGGGAACCCAGGCACATTGAAAATGCCTTTCTTTTCTTCCCCAATCTGACCCCAGGCACTTCAGCAGTGCCTTTCCCCGGCCATCTGATTCGGGGGGGGGGGGGTAGACTAGAAAGGCAATGCTGAAGTGGGGCAGAGAAGCTCGGGGGGGGGGGAGAGGCAAGCTTCCATGCCTGCCCTGTGCTTTCCCAGCCTCCCACCTAATATGCTAATGAGCTGTGCTGTCAGGGGTGTGGCCTAATATGAGTTTCTGATGTTGGGTGTGGCCTTTTATGCTAATGAATTCCTGCTGGGCTTTTTGTTTGTGAAAGCCAAAGAGCACCATCCAGAATTTACCTGTCTTCAGTGCAGATTTTCCATTTAGCCCCAACAGAATGTTGGGTATGAGGGTAAGTCATAGTTCAGTCTGCCTCTTCTGGTCCCCATTCAGTAGAAATTTCAAATACCATACTGTTAAGTGTGCCCAGGACAAGATAGTGGTTCTTTTGGTTGTACAGCCTTTTGAAAAGCCTAAACTGTCTGATTTGTTTTAATCAGTTAAAATTATCTGTTAAAAGTATAACAAAATTCTATCTACTTCCCAGAGGTGTGACTATGCTGGCATTATTGCTTTGATTACTCACCCTATGCTACACTTGAAGAAATTTCCTTTTGAAATCAGTGGGGCTTAAAAGGATCATTTCTCACCTGTCTGTTAGTTGTCAGTAGATACTACTGCAAACTGACTCCTCACTTTTTATTCAGAATTAATTTGCATGCCCTTCTACTTTTCTTTTTAAAGAAATATATCTTTGTTTTTAGGTGCAAACATTTTTTACCTGATCAACACAACCTAATTAAATTGACTGATGTGACTTTGTTTTAATCAGCAGTTACAGACATTACTTTTTCTTCATCCATGCATACATGTCCCCTCTCCTTTCACCTGAAGTATCACCTCCTTTCAGTTCCTATGGTACTTAGTCCCCTGGCAGTTCTATTTTTTTCTGAACAATTAGCAAAACATCTATTGAAGGCATAGTCAGCCAATAATCACAGACTAATAGTATACATTGCAGTGACATCTGGGGTGAGCATGCAGCAGGAGATCATGATGATATATCAAATCAGAAATGAAAGAAATTAAGACAGTGAAGGAATCCACTTTCAATGCACTTTCAAACTGGATTTTGCCAGTTCACACAGTAAAAATTCAGTTGGAAAGTGCACTGAAAATGGATTGAAAGTGGATCGTTTAGTGTGTGTGCCTCCCAGCCTTCTGGGAGCTTAGGTATAATCTTCAGACTGGCATGTATTTTGGTTGGTGTTCTAGGGGTGTTCTGTCTTGGGAAACAAAGATTTTGCTACACTCATGCATATTTTAGTAACTTTAGAATTGGACTACTGAAATACTTTATATGTGGTTATCCTTTAAAAAAAATGTCCAGAAACTATGGTTCTAAACAATTACTAATTCTGAGTACATTACTGCAGTGTTAAAAATATTCCCTGACTCCCAGTTGGTTTCCGAGTAGAAGTCAATGTTATGGGGTGCTTTCACATGTGGTAAATAATGCAATTTCCATTTTTTGTGCAATAATATTTTTATTGAGTGTACATAAATCCACATATTTTTAACATATCTTTTAACAACACCTCATTTCTTACATATTCACCACTTCTAAAAAGCAAACGACAAATTTAAAGATATAAGATAACCTCCTTCCTTTTTATCTTATTCCCTTTCATTACCCGTTTTGCCAAACCACCGTACAACTTTCTCTTATTCATAATTTAGTTCATTGTTACATTTTTTCCTTTAGTTTCTAAACTTCTTTTCTTCTTCTGGAGAGTTCCCTCCTTACTCACTTAATTATTCAACTTAATCTGTCATCTTCTATACCTATAAAACAGAGTTGAACAGAGTTGCCTCCAATATTGGGTGCTGCAGTTTCAATCCACTTCAGCAACCATCTGCAAGCAGATTCTGCCATTTCACACAGTAAAATCCATTTGCAAAGTGCATTGAAAGTGGATTGAAAATGCATTACTGAGGCTGAGGGCAGTCTGGCTCGCTCTGCCTCCGCTTTAAAAGTGGAGGCAGAGCGGGCATCCAGACTGCCGCATCTGCCCCGTGGAGGCACCCTGGACTTACCTCATCCGGCAGCGCACTCCTCCCGCAGCAGCCGGGCACCACTTCCAAGTGGTGTCCCAGTGGCTGCGCGTGCATTCCACCCACTTCTGGCGGGTGTGAACGCACGCACGCGGGTGGAGCCGCGTGGCATTCTGCCGCCGCCGCTGGAAGCCACCCGCAGTGTGGATGCTGTGGGCGGCTTCCTTGCAGCAGCGTCTGAACGCTGTGCTGCAGGGCAGCTCGCCCCGGCTTGTTCTGCCGCGCTCTGGTAGCGTGGCAGAACAACAGTCTGTCCTCGGCCTCAGTGTGTGTGAAAGCACCCACTGTGTTGTCTTTTAAATCCCTAAATAGTATGGAACCTATATGGACTTCCAGGTGTCCTACCATCTGTCACAAAATAGGTGGAAACCAGGGACTGAGTCTTTTGTATGGTAGCATTAAAACTGTGGAATTCCCCTTCCCCTGGGCTCGCTCTTTTCTCTCTTTCATTATCAGATAAAAATGAACTTATTTGCCTGGTCTATGGAAAAAGAAGAGGATAAATACTTGGAAATCCTTCTAGACTGGAGTGGTGGAACAGCAATCAAAGTAATCCATAGCTAGATTTAATGTTGCCATTTTGTCTACTATTGTTTATCCAAGATGGTAATTTGATTTGGAGCATTGATATTTTATTTGTTATTTTAAATTGTTAGCTGCCTTGTGTACATTTGGTAGAAAAAATGAATATGAATGTTGTAAAATAAATGAAATTGCAAACTGCATTTCCCTCAGTCCTGAGACTTTGCAGCTTGTAAGACTACTATTTACCATGTTTCTGTTGTTCCCACTTTCATGGAACTCAGGTTGGTGGACATAGGTTCTTCACTGCTACAGAAAGAGTGATGCCATGATTAGCATTTGGGAGGAACACTGATAAGATTCAGGTTGCAATTTCCACTATGCCTGGAGTTCACTGGGTAATGTTGGCCCATTGGCTGTCTCTTAGACTAATCTGCCTCACAGGATTAATGTGAGGGTAAAGGGTGGCATTATGTATGCTATTTTGACCTTCTTGGAAGAAAGGCAGGACAAAATAATGTAATAAATATATTTTCTCCCGACAACAATTCTATGAGGTAGGCTGGACTGAGAGACAGTGGGCTTCATGGCTGAATAGAGATTAGAAATGGGGTATCTGGTCAAAAGTCCAGCATTTACACTACACTGGCTTACAGACTGGCTCAACCTTTTAGAAATGAATCACTGTTCTCCTCTTTTCATCAAAGACTTTAGTCATGCTGAATATCTTACCTGTTTCATCATATGAATAACTGACCATCAGCAAGATGTCCAAGGCCATCTAAATTGATTTCACACTTTAGCTCAATCTTGAGAAGCAAAAGGCAAACACAATAATTACTAGAGAATGCAAACTGACAGAAGCAGTCAACACAATGATGAACAAATGTTCTATAAAGTGACAAGTAGATTAGGGGCAAAACATCATGATTAAGATTGGAGCAAACAATAAGGGTAAATAGTCATTCAAGTTCTCATCAAAACGAATGAGGATTGTTTGAAGTGTGTAGGTAGGTGGAAACCAGTGTACTAGAAACTGATCTTATCATCCTTTGTTGTAAGATATAACATTATGGCCTGTGTGCAGGCCTCAGAGCAGAACTGATGCCTTAATGGAATGTGCAGCCAGCAGAAAGGTGGGGGTGAAGATCTCCTGGGAAGAGACTTCACACTCTCCTTTCTGTGAGCCTTCCAGCGGGCATTTCACCCCTCCTTTTACCCCCTTATGTTCAGGGGTTCTTCCAGGTGGCATTTCATGGCAGCATTTCAGGGGGTTATGGCCAGCAGACAGGAGGTGGTGAAGTACACCCATTCCTTTTTGCTGACCAGGGAAAGCCATAGCCAGCAGAAAGGAGGGGGTGAAATTCCCCCTGGGAGGCACTTCACCCCCACATTTAGCCCTCTGGTTTTGCTCCCCTCACTTTGAAGTGGCAGGGAGAAGGTCGCTATTTAACCCTCTGGTTTTGCTCCTCACTGCTTTGAAGTGTGTGTAGGGGAGCAAAACCAGAGGGTGAAATATGGGGGTGGAGTGCCATGGCCAGAAGAAAGGAGGGGGTGAAATGCCCCCAGGAAGGTATTCCCCACCAGCTTTTGGCTGGCTGAGGTGATCTATAGCCCCCAGAAAGGTGGGAGTGATGATTCACCAAGAAGGGACTTCTTCCTTCCTTTAAAACTCTTCTTTCTGTTCCCCATGGAAAGCCGCAGGGAGCAGAAAGCAGCTCCCAGCTATTTAAACCAAACAGCTGAGCAGTGGGGATCTCCCAGCTGCTCAGCTGTTTCTCATGAAGAGCAGAAAGCAGACTAAACCCCTGCTTTCTGCTCTTCACAAACCATCATGAATTGCACCAAAATTCATGGTAATTCATCACAGTTTTTCAGTTCATAACCTTCAGTTCATGACTCCCAAACTGGCCAGAAGTCATGACAAACTTTAATTCATCAGCCAGTTTATGCCCATGCCTAATTATGATTGAGTTTCATATGTTTTAATCTGCATTCATTATGTTGTCTTTATCTTTGCTGTGATAAAGTAGTGCTTTACAGGGGCACCACTACACTGGTCTTCAGGTGTGGCACTTGTCCTTATTTTATGATATGCCATAAGCCTTTCTGTTCAATATGAACCTTTCACATATAGTGGTAGATGGGGTTTTCCTGGTTCTGCTTTAGCCACCAAGCATAGTTCCATTCTTAAGATAAAAGTTTAATGGAGCATATGTTTAATGAGCTCACTAACTTGGAGCTCTCAAATGTAGATATGCCAAACAGGATCAGCCTGCTTTATACCAGACCATCATATATACAATTCCAGGGGACTTCCGGCAATGCAGCGTTAATGGTGGTTGCCTGAATTCAGAGCTCCCGTCTCTAACTGCTTCCCCTGCTACCAACTCCTCCCGAATCAACCCGAAATCAGCCATGGCACACAAACTAAAAGCCTCCAAACTCAAGCCACCATCGCAGTCTTTAAAAAGCACCAGAGTCACATTAGAAGCTGCTTTCATCGCAGAGCTGCATCCCAGCCCAAAAACAAAATGGCAGCCGCAACTCAACCTTTGGTGCTCACAAGCCCTGAATCTTCTTCCTCAGTGGTTCTCGACTATCTCAAGTCCATGGAATCAGGTATTCTCGAAAAAATATCTATTCTTTCAACACAATTAAGCTACCTTCAGTCTGATTTTAAACAAACAGCTCTAACAGCCACTGAAGCCATGAAATTAAGCTCCTCTAATCAGGCAGATATCAAGGCTTTACAAGAAGCCTCTGCAACACAGACAGACTATATTACTTCCCTTGAAGCTGTATTAAAAGCTACAAACTTAAAAATTAGAGGCCTTCCAGAAAACGTGGAAGATAACCAGGATTTTATTACCTAATTGTGCAGGTGCTTGCTTCTTCCTTAAAATTAGAGGCAGGGGTGCTTCCTACCCTTACAAACGCATATATAATGGGTCCCTCCCCAAAACCAAATCGCCTCCTACCAAGAGACATTTTAATGACCATACCCAATGCAAGGGTCTGGCAAAGAATTTTACAAGCAGCCAGACACCCTGATACTTTTCAATATGAGGGAGAAAGTCTGCAAATTTCTCCAGATATACTTAAACAGAGGGTAGCCATAAGATGCCTTTTAAAACCAATCATGGTCAAATTAAAAGCAAGGAAACAAAAATATAAGTGGCTACCCTCTGGCAAACTTTATGTAGCTCACCAGGGGCAAAAATTATATGCCTGGGATGAAGAGAGTGGCAATGATCTCCTAAAGGCTCTTGACCAAGAATTACCCATAGAACAGGAAGATAGAAAATCTTTTAAACGTAAAACCCTTTTTCCAAATACCCCTCAAAAAGCTAGTAAAATTTCAGCATGGAACACAGAGAAACCTTGAAATCTGAAAGAAAAATGTTTCTCCTTTTCATAAATATTTGATGTTTGTTGGTTGGTTTTGTAAGACTTAGTTAAGCTGGGATGGATTTAATTTTGCTTTACACTGGAGGGGCTCAGATGGGGCGGGTGGTATTAAATTCAACTAGTCACTGTTTTGTGTACCTAAACAACTGTCTTGCAGTCTACCAGAGCATTTCTGGCATCTTGGGTTCACAGTTAATCTAATATAAGTGGTAGTGATTGCTTAGATCACTGCATTTATTCAAGGGGACTGTGTTGGAAGTTGGGGGATTGGGGGGTGGGCTTGGGTAAACTTAGTCTATTGTACTCCATAGGTTTAAGTGGAACTTTTATTCTGTGAATTTATTAGACGGTATTTGTGTTTAAGCTATGATAATATTGTAAATTTGTCTTTGCTCTGTTTGAATTTAAGCTATAAGCTTATTTAAAGTTATATTGTTTGTGAAACCAAAGCATCACTATGTTCACTGTTAGATCTCTTAATGTGCGAGGTCTGAATAATTGTATCAAACGAAAAAGAATCACCACTTTTACTTTGAAATCGAAACCTGACATTTTGTTATTACAGGAAACTCACTTGTCAGCTAAAAATGTGACTGCACTTCAAACTAAATGGTATGAATACCAATACCTTGCTGCAGGTTCCTCAAAATCTAGAGGGAACGCAATCCTAATTTCAAAAGCCATGCAATTTTCATATGAGGATAAACTGGAAGACCCTCATGGTAGATTCCTATTTATAAGAGGTGAATTGAACCAACAACAAACAACTTTGGCCACTATTTATGTCCCCAATGAACAACAGGAACAATTTCTGGATGATACATTAACCACTCTCAGCAAATTCACCAAAGGTCAACTTATATTAGGCAGAGACTTTAATTTAATTGCGGACTATCAAATGGACAAATCTGGTTCTTCCAAAACATTTTCATCAACTAATAAAAGATATACAAGACTTTACGAACTCTTGGGAAAACATCAACTATGCGATGTAAGGAGGGAAACCCATCAAGGAGAAAAAGATTACACATTTTTCTCCCCCAGATTTCACACTTACTCCCGCATAGACTATCTTGTGGGCTCTGTATTACCTAACATCAAAAGCTCTTTGATTGGCCCAACAGTCTGGGCAGACCACATGTATGATGAAATGCAAATTGACACACAAAAGGACAAGAAACACTTCAAAACTTGGACACTGAACAAATCTATTTTATTGCAAGACCATTTAAAAGATGAAATTGCTCAAACTATTGAACTTTATTTCAAAGAAAACAACAATGGTGAAGTTGACAAGCACATGGTGTGGGACACATTCAAGGCTGTCACAAGAGGCAAATTGATTGCATTAACCTCAAACCTAAAGAAAGAAAGAAAACAAAAGATCACAAACTTATTAGACACAATTCAGGCACTTGAGACTTCCCACAAACAGTCTGGTAGCAAGAAAATATACAAATAATTACTTGCTACATGGAAAATCTTGGAATCCATATAGTCCACCCAAATACAAAAGAACATTTTATATCTGAAACAGCAATATTGGCAGAAAAAACCCAAATCCTTAAACTACTAACATGGAGAGTCAAGAAACAGCAAGTTGACTGGAAATTTTTTCTAATCAAAGACAAAGATAACAACAAATATGCTGACCCTCAAAACATCAGTGAATGCTTCACTAAATATGAACATTTATATAGCACTACTAATCTGAATGCAGAAGAGATATGCTCCTTTTTACAAAAAAATAACCTTACCACAGAACTTTCTCCTGATCATTGCCAATACCTGGATGCTCCTATTTCGAATGAGGAAGTTTCAGCGGTCATCAGATGAATCAAATCCAACACGGCACCAGGCAGTGACGGCTATGGCCCGGAATTTTATAAAACCTTTAACACACTGTTAACACCTCATCTCACAAATACTTGTAATTTTCTTCTAAACCCAGCAAAAATGCCTCTTTCCTGGAGAGAATTTCATATAGTAACGATCCCAAAGGAAAATAAACCCAGAGACTCTCCTGCCTCCTACAGGCCCATAGCCCTTTTAAATTGTGATGTTAAGATCTTTGCTAAAGTACTAGCAAACAGACTGTAAAATATCATCTCATCATACATACAGCTCAATCAAATGGGATTTATTCCCAAACGAACAATGATGGATGTTATGTATTGACCATGCGGTCGCCATGTGCTCTCTTCATTGCGACCGCATGGCCAGAGCACATGGCCAGAGCATGGCCAGAGCACATGGCCAAGAAACTACCTGAGCTTCAGCCAGGTAGAACAAAGGCCAGGTGGATTCAAACCGGCCACCAATCCTGTACCTAGGTTTCTCCCAGGGAACCTATGAAATGTAAATAGACTTCTAATAGCCTATCAGGCCAGTTGGGTGAGGTCAGGGGATTGTCCCTGACCAGCATAAAAGGAGGGCTTGGAGCCCTGGGTTGTATGCTTCATCCGGACCAGCAATAAAGATCTAGCTGTTTCACTATTCCATGGACTCCCGACTCCAATACTTATCAGTGGCGACGAAGGTGGGATCCCGATGAGCGACTCTCCAGCAGACCACAGCAGCACAGTGAGCTCCGTCCCGCCGGCCGCAGGCATCTCCGAGCTCCAGCGCTCCAACGCCTCGCCGCAAGCCGCTCTGAGCCCAATCCTCCGGCACTAGCCAGCGCCAAGCCTCAGCGCTCCCCGGCACCGCCGCAAGACACGAGGACATCGCTCAAACAGCCGCCGCCGCTCCTGCTCTGGTAAATATGGCAAACGCTCCGGGACCAATTACCCCTTTCAATACGTCTCGCCCCGAGACGTGGGAGTCCTGGCTCAAGACGCTGGGTTGTGCCTTTAAGGTCCGCGGAATCACAGATGCGGACCTGAAGAGTGCCTGGCTCTTGAGTTCCGGAGGGGTGGAGGTCATGCGGGTGGCCCAGAACCTACTAGCCCCGCAAGACCCCACTGAGGTGTCTTACGATGTGCTCACCAAGACCCTCGGCGATTACTTCGCCCCGAAGCCATCAAAACTGGCCAGGCGCTGGGAGTTCATACAGCGCCAGCAGCAGCCGGGGGAGTCAGCCGCCACTTTCCTGGCTGAACTCCGTCGACTAGCCGTGGGCTGCGAATTCCACCACATGGATGACCACGTGGAGACCGCCTTCATGGGAGGGGTCCGGGAAGCCAAGCTCCGCCGGCGCCTCATTGCAATGCCGGAGCCAACCTTGGAGAAGATGCTCGAAACTGCGGCAGCCTTCGAGACAACGCAAAAGGACAAGGCAGCCACCAAAGTCCACCAGGCGGCTCCTCCCGAACCCGACTCAAGCGAAGAAGAGGACGTCCACCGGATGCAACCACGCTCGAAGAAGGGTGAGCCCGGCGTCCCCAGGCCCAAGGGCCGGCGCCCAGCATCTGTCTCCGTTCCCTCTCCTGCTTCCCTCAACAGGCAGGCCCCAACGTGCGCCAGCTGCGGGGACCCCCACGACAGACGGACATGCCGCTTCCGTGATGCCATCTGCCGCACCTGCGGGAAAGCAGGACATCTCGCCCGGGCCTGCCGCCTGAGGAACAGCCACCGTGCCCCAGCAGCGAACTTCGAAGAAGTGGGTAGTGTCGTTCCCACGGCCACAGTAATGAACTTGCCTCAGCCCATCCCGGGCGCAATTTCCGTGTCTCTCCGAATAGAGGGAGTTCCTTGCTCCATGGAACTGGACTCAGGGTCAGCATATTCAATTGTGTCCGCAGCTACGTTCCGCCGCCTCTGCCCGAAGGGGGCACGCTGGCTGCGGCTGCCGGCTGGGTTGGTCCTCCGGGACTTCCAGAAAAACCCAGTGGCTATTAAGGGGCTAGCCAGGGTCCGGGTCCAGTACCATGCCTTTAATGGCCTGCTGGACCTTCTCGTGGTGGAGCGCAATCTAACCAGTCTCCTAGGTCGCGCCTGGTTCAAGCCGCTCGGAGTGCAGTGGACAAGGAATACACCGCATGGGCTCTACTGACTTCTCATCCATCTGCGAGGAATTTCCCGCCGTTTTCGATGGCTCATTGGGCTGCTACAAAGGACCCCCGGTTTCCTTCGACCTGGACCCGGCAGTCCGGCCCATCCGCGTGGCCGTCCGCCGGCCACCACTCGCCTTCCAGCCCAAAGTGGAGGCAGAGTTGGAAAAGCTCGTGGCACAAGGGGTGCTCGAGCCGGTCTCCCACGCCAAGTGGGAGACTCCCATTGTGACCCCCCTCAAAGCTAACGGGGAAGTCCGCATCTGCGCGGATTACAAATGTACAATTAATAAGGCATTACAGGACCACGCGTACCCGGTACCGGTGGTCAGCCATGTTCTGGCCTCCCTCGCGGGTGCCAAAATATTTGGAAAATTAGACTTGGCCCAAGCCTATCAGCAGCTTCCCGTAGACGAAGCAACGGCCGAGGCACAAACGATTGTGACTCACAAGGGAGCGTTCAAGGTAAAACGCCTCCAATTTGGGGTCAGCGTAGCACCCGGAATCTTTCAAAATCTAATGGATTCTCTCCTAAAAGATGTTCCAGGAGTGAAGCCGTTCTTCGACGACGTCCTCATCGCCGCCCCGGACGCCGACACGTTCGCAGCTTGCCTCCGGATGGTGCTGCAAAGGTTCCAGGACGCGGGTCTCAAGGTTCGAAAAGACAAGTGCACCCTGGGAGTCTCCTCGGTGACCTTCTTGGGGTTCCAAGTCACCGCAGACGGCATTCACCCTACAAAGGAGAAGGTAGTGGCAATTACAGGTGCACCCCGCCCGTCCTCAAAGGCGGAACTCCAGGCGTTCTTGGGACTTGTGAACTTCTACCACGCCTTCCTTCCGCACAAGGCGGCAGTCGCTGAACCCCTGCATCGTCTCCTGGACAAGGGAGCGGCTTGGGCCTGGGGTCCCAAGCATGATGCAGCCTTCCGGGCCGTCAAAGACTTATTAATTTCAAATGCGGTCTTAGCGCATTTCGATGAGAGGCTCCCTGTCATCCTGGCCTGCGACGCATCCCCCTACGGCGTTGGGGCGGTCTTGGGACACCGGCTACCCAACGGAAAGGAGGTACCGGTTGCCTACTACTCCAGGACCCTGTCGTCGGCAGAACGGAACTACGCCCAGATCGACAAGGAGGCCCTAGCAATCGTAGCTGGCGTCAGGAAATTTCACGACTATCTCTACGGACGGTCGTTCACCGTGGCCACAGATCACAAGCCGCTGCTGGGTCTCCTTGCCCCCCACAGGCAGACCCCTCACATGCTGTCCCCGCGGGTCCTGCGGTGGTCAATTTTTTTGTCAGGCTACTCCTACGAATTGGTACATCGACCGGGGAAGGCGATGGGTCATGCAGACGCCCTCAGCCGTCTTCCCCTCCCGTCCTGCGACCCTGATCCGGCTCCCGCTTTCCACATCGCGCTCCTAGAGGATCTACCGGAGCGCCCCGTACAGGTATCAGATGTGGCCCGTCGCACGCGGCTGGACCGCATCCTTTCCCGTGTCTCGGACTGGGTGGGAAGGGGGTGGCCGGAAAAACCGGGACCAGATTTTGCCGCTTTCACGGCACGCAGGCACGAACTATCGGCCCACAAGGGATGCCTGCTATGGGGATCTCGAGTGGTGATCCCCGGGCCCCTGCGGCCCCGAGTGCTAGAGGCCCTCCACGAGGCTCACCCGGGAATTGTGCACATGAAAGCTCTGGCCCGGAGTTACGTATGGTGGCCAGGCCTGGACAAAGACATTGAGGGGCGGGTCCAGAAGTGTACCAAATGCCAGGAGTCACGGCCAGATCCGCCACACGCTCCTGTCCGATCCTGGGAATCTACTAACAAGCCCTGGTCCCGCCTGCACCTAGACTTCGCGGGACCGGTCCAGGGCCGGTTGTTTCTTATCGTTGTTGACAGCTACAGCAAGTGGCTTGAGGTAGTGCCAGTAGCTTCGACCTCCACCAACGCTGCCTTAAGAAGTCTCTGGCCGATCTTCGCGACACACGGAATGCCAGAAACTCTCGTGACCGACAACGGGACCGCCTTCACCTCCGGCGAGTTTCAACGGTTTGTGGAAGCCTGCGGTCTGCGCCACATCCGCTCCGCTCCGTTCCACCCCGCAACCATGGCCAGGCCGAGCGCATGGTGAGGACAACGAAGGACGCGTTAAAGAAGATGGAGCATGGCGACTGGGAAGAGCAGCTGTACAAGTTCCTGTTCTGCCAACGGAACACACCCCACTCAGGGACCGGGCGCCGGCCAGCCGAACTTCTGATGGGAAGATGACTGGGAACCGTCTTGGACCGCCTACATCCCGACCGAGCAATCGAGGGGAACCCGACAATGGAGGACCGGCCAGCTGCCCGAGGATTTGCTCCCGAAGACCCCGTATACGCAAAGAACTTCGCGCGGGGTCCGACATGGCTCCCCGCGAGGATCGTCCGAGTCACAGGGCCTTATTCCTATGAGGTCCTTACGGAAGATGGCGTAGTCTGGAAACGGCACATTGACCAGATTCGACGCCGTACCCAGAACCACGATGATACCCAGGCCCCCGAACTCCCTGCACCAACAGACCGTGACATCGACACGACTCCAGAAGCAGCGCCAGACCCTGATCCGGAGACTGCGGAGATGCCGCTCCTGCCCGCGGACGAAGCAGTCGCACCATCCACACCTGAACAACCCCCGAGCAGACAGGCCCCGCCAGCAGAACAACTACCCACACCGCAACCTGCCGACACTAGCAACACGCCCCGCCTTACAACCCCCCGGCGCTCTGGACGTGAGCGCAGACGCCCGGACTATCTCAAAGACTATGTGTGCAGAGGGGTTCTGGACTATGGGGGGAGGGGTGTTATGTATTGACCATGCGGTCGCCATGTGCTCTCTTCATTGCGACCGCATGGCCAGAGCACATGGCCAGAGCATGGCCAGAGCACATGGCCAAGAAACTACCTGAGTTTCAGCCAGGTAGAACAAAGGCCAGGTGGATTCAAACCGGCCACCAATCCTGTACCTAGGTTTCTCCCAGGGAACCTATGAAATGTAAATAGACTTCTAATAGCCTATCAGGCCAGTTGGGTGAGGTCAGGGGATTGTCCCTGACCAGCATAAAAGGAGGGCTTGGAGCCCTGGGTTGTATGCTTCATCCGGACCAGCAATAAAGATCTAGCTGTTTCACTATTCCATGGACTCCCGACTCCAATACTTATCAATGGACAATATCAGACGCACTTTAAACATAATATCACATTGCAAAAGCCAAACACAAGAATCACTATTACTCACCATTAATCTGGAGAAGGCCTTTGGTAGCCTAGAAACCATATACTTGAAACAACTGGTCCGTATGATGAATTTTGGGGGGAAATTTCAAACAGCTGTCGACACTTTGTACGCCAACCCAATAGCTCGAATCCAGACCAACAACATACTAGGCAGACTGATTCCTCTGCAACAAGGCACCAGGCAGGGTTGCCCCTTATCCCCGCTTTTTTTTGCTTTAGCGATGGAACCAGTGGCCATGGCAATCCGGAGAAACACTAAAATCACAGGAATACAGTTTGAAAACACTTCTCATAAAATCAGTCTTTATGCAGACGACTTAGTCATCTTTCTTTCTCAACCATTAACTTCTTTATTTGAATTACAAAAATTGTTTTAAAAAATACAACCTTTACTTGGATTAAAGGTAAACATGGATAAAACTAACATAGTGCCTGTGATTATTAACCCAGGCACAAAAAGAGACATTCAGAAGTTATATTCATACAAGTGGATATACTCAAAATGGAAATGCTTAGGTGTTTATATACCTCCAGACTTCAACGATATAATCTCTGTTAACTTCCAAAAGATTTACCAAGAGGGAAATACTCAAATGAAGCAATGGCACGCTATTGATCTAACATGGGCTGACAAAATTAACATTATTAAAACTTTTATTTTACCAAAATTTCTATTTGCTTTTAGAGCGTTACCAGTCAAAATACCATCGATGGACTTATCCAAATGGCAAAAAGCTTTATTGCAATTTTGGGGCAGATATAAAAGACCCATAAAATTTTCTATTTTAAAACACTCAGCAAAATATGGAGGGCTAGATTTTCCAGATCTTTCCCTGTACTATGAAGCTACTCATCTAGCCTCTATAGTGAGAATATTAACTTCTGACTTGACACCATCATGGCTACATATAGAAGAACTAGGATATACACCTATCCCAGCAGGTGACATTATATGGCAACAACAGAAATACAGAAACAATATACCCAAAATCAACACTTATCTCGATATTGCCCTGGAGGTCTGGGACAAGCACAGGAAAATACTGGTCCCAGAAAGATCAATATTATCATCATACATGAACCAGAGCTGGTTTCCACCTGGAAAAGAGGAAAAAAACTATCAGAACTGGAAGACTGCTGGATTCACACGATTGTTGGACTTTATAAATGTTAACAAACCATTCACTAAAGCAGAACTAGAACAAAAAATTGTTGACAATATTCCATGGTTTCAATATTTACAACTGCATCATCTCCTACAAACCTGACTTTCAAAGTTAAACACCTCAAAAACCTTATCAGACTTTGAAATGCTGCTTAAAAATAAAAATGTGGAAATTAAAGGCTTAATCTCCAAATTATATAAAATCTTGTAGCCGGAAATGATGCATTGAAAACACAAACACAATGGCAAGTAGACTGTGAAAATAGAATCACACCAAAAAACTGGCAAAAAATCTGGTCTTCACCAAGTTTGTCTTTAAAAATATTTTGTGTTAAATTTAATTTCTTTAAACTCTTACACCGCTGGTACTTAACCCCGAAGAGACTGAAAAAAATATACCCTACTGCTAGACAATATTGTTGGAAAAAATGCGGCCAGATAGGCAACTTTCTTCACTGTTGGTGGTCTTGTCTGGTGATACACTCCTTTCGGCTCCAGATTATACCTCAAATTCAACTAATAACAGATGTTTCTTTACCTCCCCTACCTGAAACAGTTTTGTTAGATATTTACCCAAAATCTGAGTTACCTAAACCCAACCGCATTTTGATTTCCACTCTACTCACAATCGCCAAGCTCACCATAGCTCAAAAATGGAAAGCAGGAACACCCCCACTCTTAGAGTCCTGGAAAAACAAACTATGGGAACACTTTGTTCACGGGAAAGTCACAAGTCAAACCTTACAATGGAACCTCTCAACTTACCAAGAGTCTTACCAACTTACTAAGAGTCTTACCAAGCAGTCTGGTTTTCCGTTATTCCATATTTATCTAATTCAGGAGTAATCCCTCATAACAAACATTATAAAAATCTTTTATACTTTATGTATAATTTTAACAGAGCTGTTATCTGTATTTTATAACTTGAAGTTAACCTATAGAGTTGTGATGGTTTTGTTTGACCCCTTTGGGTAGTTGTATTGGGTTACGTTGTGTTATATTGGAAAACAAATATGGTATGTGATTTTATGATGCAATTATTTTGGAAAAAAAACAATAAAATTAAAAAATATATACAATTCCAAACTGATTCATAGAATGTGAATTAATGATTCTACAAAATGGAACAGACAGATGGGAGGATTCTCACCAGATATAACAGAAATTCCAAGTTTGCAGAAAAATATGAAATTTACAAAAAACAACAACATGGGGATTAACTAGGGATGGGCACGAACTGGCTGATGAACTAAAGTTCATCACAGATTTTGGCCTGTTCTGGATTTGTGAATCAAAATTCATGAACTGAAGAACTGCGACAAACTACAGTGTATTTTGGTGCTATTTGTGGTGGCTTGTTATAGTTTGTGAAGAGCAGAAAGCTAAACCCCTGTGTTCTGCTTTTCATAAGAAACAGCTGAGTAGCTGGGAGCTCCCTGCTGTGCAGCTGTTTGGTTTAAATGGCTTGGAGCCATTTAAACCCCTGCTTTCTGTTCCCCACTGCTTTCATGGGGAGCAGAAAGCAAGGGTTTAAACTTTGGCTGAGGACAGACTGGCAGTCTCGGCTGCTCTGCCTCCGCTTCAAAAGCGGAGGCAGAGCAGCCGTTCAGACGGCCGCATCTGCCCCGAGGAGGCGGCCCAGATGCATTGCATCCGGGGCTGCGCTCCTCCCGCAGCAGCCGGGCACCACTTAAAAGTGGTGCTCCGGCTGCTGTGGCGCACGTTCCACCTGCCGGGAGGGGGAGCCACGCGGCATTTGCACGCTGCCCTAGGAAGCCGCCCGCAGTCTGAACGCTGCGGGCGGCTTCCTTCCAGCGGCGTGTGAACGCTGCGTGGCGGGGGCAATTCCCCCTGCCTTAGTCTGCCGTGCCGTGGAGGCACGGCAGACTTCAAGTCTGTCCTCAGCCTTTAAATGGCTCACAAACCTATACAAACAGTTTGGTTCACACACCAGCATATCCATTCAGTTTGGTTCGTAGTTTGTCCGTGAGGCTTCCCTAATTGTATTAAGCTAATTCTCAATACTCCTGCTTATGCTGTTGTAACTTCAGCAAAGAATATTTGTGTTCAATCAAATACTACTAAGGTTGCTCAGATATCCAAAAGGATTCTGCAGAGTTCTTTTTAAAACTGTGTATTTTTCACCTGATAGTGAATATTAAAATATTAAACATGTTCTACTCTTTTCAGTGTTGTTCTGCTCACCTTTGCAATGCTATTAATGTTGTAAGGTCCTTGTAACTGTTGTTGAAAGTGCAATATTTTCTGTTAAATTGGTTTGATAAATTAATTTCATTGTGTATGCTTATGACATTGTTATAGTTAACTTATAGCTAAGATGCTTTTGCACAGCACTCTCATCATGACCTAAGTTATTTCTAGGTCAGTCTGAAGTAACATCATTCTAACTGGTTTAGTTTCAGATGACCCAGAAATAACCTGGCTAAGTATTCTGTATTTCTGGGGAAATGTATGTATGTATAGACCACAGTTGAGTAATGTTTATTGTGTATGTATGAGTACACATAGTGCAATGTTACAGAGAGATATTCCAGTCTAAAGCTATTAATTTCAATAAGATTGCACAGTTCAAAGCTTATTTGCACAGTCTTCTAATAATGTAGTGCAAAATGTTTTAATAGGTTTTAAACTAAATTTTGCAGTTTCACAATTTCAGTTCAAAACATCTCATTTGAATTTCACTTTATCCTTCAAACTCATGCATCTTTATTTTATCTCATTTCCCCATTCAATTCATGCAATTTTAACATTATTTTTGTATGCATGATATATAAATAGCATGTTATGCAAAAATGTGTATAATACAAAAAGGTGTATAAATAGTGGGAAGGAACCTAATAAGTCATGAAACTGGGCAAAACAACAACATTCACAATCAATGTTCCCTCTAAGCTGTAAAGTCTTGTGAGCAAAAATTCTACTTTGTGAGCTACTGGCATTAAAGTTGTGAGCGAGCAATTTGGCTGCTGCATAAATTAGTTTGCTCTGGAGCCATTCTTTCTGAGCTATGACAAAAATGTGTGAGCCGGAGGCTAAAAAGCTGTGAGCTAGCTCACACTAACTCAGCTTAGAGGGAACACTGTTCACAATGCAACATACAAAGACAAAACCAAAAGCAGGCTTATATATATATCACTATTTCATATGCAGTCTTGTAGGCACCAATGCTAGTTTTTAGCATTATTTGTATTTATTTTATTTTATTTATATTTTACTAGAATATTTATAGAATATTACAATTTAAAATGAATAGAATAAAACTCCAGATATCTGCTCCCAGCAAAAGATGTCTGCAGTTTATACCCCATTAAAAGCCGCAGCAAATAAAATAGCCTACCGGTGCCTCCTGACAATTTCTAGGAATGGCATTCCCCTCACATGATCATGGAGCCAATTCTAAAAAAAAAAAAAAAAAGGAACTATGATGGAAAAGGCACATCTTTAGCTGATTCCAGGTGGGTCACTTTAAGTGGGAGGACAGCCAGTAGGTGGCAGTCTGAAGAATGTAGTTGGCACATGGGGATATATATGAATAGAGGGTTGTCCCCCTGGGGGCGGGGGCAGCAGGATATCATAACTGACTTCCATAGGCAGCAGGGACTCGCCAGATGCAATTGTGTTTCTTAACTGCCTCTTTGTTGGAGTTAGCAAAATTTGCACAGCTTCTTCATGAGCACAGTTCCCTTTGGTTACCTGCTGCTTCCCCTTCAAAACGTCAGGGGGCTGAGCTCTGCCTCTGCCTCAGGGTAGTTCTACTAGGCCTGCCCTGCTTTGGTAGCCTTATCTTGCCCCAGGCCTCAGCTCCTCCTTTGGGTTCCTCTTTCTCCTTTCTTTGCACCCTCTCAGACTTGCTCTGTCCCAGCTGGGTTTGCATAGGGCTAGCCAGAGGCCCTTACTGTTCTCCATGCCCCCAGCTAATGCCATGTGCCAGCAAACCTCCTAACCCTGCTGCTATGCTCAGCTGCTGCCTGGTGGGGGGCACTGTCCTTCAGGTGTTGTACCCCCTCTACTTGGTCCATCAGGTTGTTGCTGCCTTCTTATCAGGTGCCCTGTCCTGTTCTGGAGCAGCTGCTGCCTTGAGCCCAGTAGGTGAAGCTTCTTCTGGCCTCCACTGCTGCTTCTGTGCTACAGCATTTTGAAGCAGCTGCAGCTAACAGATTGTCTTCAAGGGAAAACCAACATAAGAGTGCATTACAGTAATCCAGCCATGAGGTTACAAAAGCATGGATCAGTATGGCCAGATTGGCTGAGTTGGTGAAGATGATGCATCTGATAGAACAGGATGGGTTATCTGTGTTAGTCTGTCTGTAGCAGTAGAAAAGAGTAATTTTGTTAGTCTTTAAGGTGCTACTGGACTCTTGCTCTTTTCTGCACCTGATAGAACGCACCCTCGGCCACTATGCCAGCCTGCTTTTCAAAGTGCAAGACTGGAACCATGAGCACCCCAGTCTCTAAACTTACTCTGCAAAATCCAACTTCAGTCCATTTAAAACAAATGGATCTATTCTGTGTAAATTATGTTCAGTTGTGTTCATTTGTGGTGAATCTACAATTTCCACCTCTTTTGAAATACATATCAATCCAGGAAGAAAATTTCTTGCATGGAATCAGGTTCCAAGTCAGATCCAGCAAATAGGGTTGCCAAATCACTTACCTCCAGGAGCGGGGGAGTCCCACTCCTGTTCCAGGAGCCGTGCATGTGCGCACGCATGCAGCATGATGATGTCATTTCAATACCTCCCTGTATCCCCCCATGCCTTTCCTAGCTCACTCGCCTGGTGAATGAGCTAGGAAAGGCAGGGGAGCCTCTGCCGGGCTTCTTCTGCTCGCCTGTTTCAGCAAGCAGGCAGAGGAAGCCAGAAGGAGGCATTTCAATGCCTCCCTGCACCCCTCCCATGCCTTTCCTTGCTCACTCGCCTGGTGAACAAGCTAGGAAAGGTGGGGGGGAGCCTCTGCCAGGCTTCTTCTGCTAGATCTGAGCCAGTCAGTGTGCAATGCCCGGTCAAGATCGTCTGGGCCAGAGTCCGACCGGCCGTCCAACATCAGATAGAGCTGGGTGTCATCCGCGTACTGATGACATCCCAGCACAAACCTCCGGACAATCTGGGCAAGGGGGCGCATGTAGATATTAAACAACATCAGGGAGAGCACTGCCCCCTGTGGCACACTGCACTCAAGCGGGTGCCTCGAGGATTGCTGCTCCCCTAGAAATTGGTTGGAGAACCACACTCAAAGACTAGTTGTCAATGGCATTTCATCTGAATGGAGGGAGGTGACCAGTGGGGTGCCACAGGGCTTGGTTCTGGGCCCAGTACTTTTCAATATATTTTTATAAATGATCTAGATGAGGGTGTGGAGGGGCTACTCATTAAATTTGCAGATGACACCGAATTGTGAGGAGCAGCAAACACTCCAGAAGACAGAGAGAGAATTCAACAAGATCTGAACACATTGGAAAAGTGGGCAGATGTGAACAATATGCATTTTAACAAGGATAAGTGCTGAGTTCTACATCTGGGTAACAAAAATGAGGAACACACATACTGGATGGGGGTACACTTCTGAGTAGCAGTGTGTGTGAACAAGATCTTGGAGTAAATATGAGCAGCCAGTGTGATTCAGCAACAAAATATGGTTAATGTCATCTTGGAGTGTATCAACAGAGGCATAACATACAAATCACTAGATGTCATAGCCCCAACATAGACTGCATTGACTGGGCCACACCTGGAGTATTGTGTGCAGTTCTGGAGGCCTCACATCAAAAAGGATGTGGACAGAATGGAGCAGATGCAGAGCAGAGCAATGATCGGGGGCCTGGAGATTAAGCCCTATGAGGAAAGGCTGAGGGACTTTGGAATGTTCAGTCTGGAGAAGAGGAGTTTGAGAGGGGATATGATTGCTCTCTTTAAGTATTTGAAGGGCTATCACTTTGAAGAGGACAAGGAGCTGTTCCTATTGGCAGCAGAGGATAAGACTTGGAATAATAGGTTTCAGTTAAGGGTGGGAAGGTACTGGCTGGATATTAGGAAAACCTTTTTTACAGTATGAGTTGTGCAACAGTGGATTCAGCTGCCTAGGGAGGTGGTGAGTTCCCCCTCACTGGCAGTCTTTAAGCAGTGGCCAGACAAACACTTGTCAGGGATGCTCTAGGCTGATCTTGCATTGAGCATGGGGTTGAACTAGATGGCCTGCATGGCTCCTTCCAATGCTGTGATTCTATGATTCTAAATGATACTGGAATGTCTTTATTATAATTTCTGTCATGAATTATGGATTGCCCCTATTTTAACAAAATTACCTTCTACCTTATCAAAAGATAACATAGTGCCTTATCTGTTGGTGGATAGAGATCCAAGGATTACATTGAATGTGGCCAAGTATTTCTCCACCATATTGTCCTTAAAGAAATAAAGGCCCTTTTTTCATTGCTCAAGATTGTTGCATCAAAGGACCTTGAAAGAAAAGAAAGTAAAGAAAGGTTCTCATTCACACTGGGTGTGGATGCAGACAGATATCTGAATGTGCACCAACTTCAAATATTTACTAGGCCCCTCTGAACTGGGGTTAGGCTTGCATATCGTCTTCCAGCATGAGTATTGCTATAGTATGTTTCACATGACTGGAGCCATTCTGTCGTAAGTTGGAGGCACTGCACAACATTGTTTGATTTAGAAAGGAAGGAAGGAAATAGTTAATACTGAACAGTCTCTTACAAAATTATTCTTTGTCAAGGAGAGAAAGAAGGAGAGAATGACTTTATTGGGGCTGGAACAAAATATATGAGAAAGCTAGTGCTTGTAGTTTGGACTTGAGCCTTGAACTTTTAATTTTTCCTTAGTGGACAAAGTACAGGAGATTAAAGCAATACCTTTTATTGGACCAACAAAGAACTGCCAAGCTTTGAGACCTGAAAGGTTGCATCTTCAGGGTTCACTTTATTGATCTCTCCCACTGTTCCTTGTGGATCAGATTGGCTGCAAATATTTCTATGTGTCATTGATGTTACCTTTCTTCCTTTGAGAGTTTAGATTTAGTGTTTTTATTTGTGATCCTTGATGAAGACAGTTTCAGAAAAGAATCCGTGGTGTGTTGAAATAGTGCCTTTTCGTGGAAATCCTCAGAACATTTCAATGTATTGAGGTATTTTATTTTTAAGATTACAGTGAAAAATGAGCCTAACAGAATGTTCAAACTTGATTTCAGCCCCCAGAATATTTGAAAATAGAATTCATGTTCTTGAATGAACCCTGTTTTCTAGGGTCAGCATTTTGTGGTATTTCTGATCTTGGCAAATCACTATTTTGTATTTTGGAAAAGTCTTATTAAAATGTCAGAGGGAATAGCTGCACTTGCCATTTTCCAGGTATCTAGCTGTTAGATGTTTCCTGAGACTAATCCCCATTGAATAGGCCTAGGATTCTGAGTAGATTTGCTTAGGACATCAAAAAAGACATACATGTAAATATACAGATGGAAATTCAAGCACCATGTAGACCACAAACTACCATTTCATGCAAATTGCTGAAGTTTGTCTCAAAGGAAGTTAAAATATTATAAGAAATTATGTTTTTATATTATATCTTTTACCTTTTTTGTTTTGAAATCAGTGCAGGACAAGAAATTGCACAGTAAATGCATGCAAGATAAAGCAGGCAGGGTAGAGCCCTCTGCATTGTGTAACAGTAATGGAAGCAGGCAGAGTCAAGCAGGAATCTTTGGTATAAGAATAGGAGTGTTAACAATTGTACATGAAGACAGTTTTAGGAGGGTAGCCATGCCGGTCTGCAGTAGAAGAGCTAAATTCAAATCCAGTAGCATTTTAAAAAACAACAAGAGGCAGGACCCACGGGACCTTCGGGGGGGGGGGGGGGAGAGAAGGAGCTCCATGTGGAGGAGCAGCCAAAGGCTTCCTCCTCTCCCACAGGCAATGATGGTGAGCCCCGGGTCCGCCGATTTCTCAGAAGCATGGGGCCTGCCGATTTCTCTCCCCCCACCAGCTCTTCCCCCCCTCTGCCAGCTCTTCCCTCACCCCCCGCCAGTGACAGCAAGGCCCGCACAGGTTCCAGCCACAGGGCCCACCAGCTCTTCCCCACACCCCCCAGCGACGGCGAGGCCCAGCAAGGCTTCTCCACCCACCCCTGCCTCCAGCAGCAGCAGCAACAGCAGCCACAGATCCAAGAGGTAAGTGTGTTCCCTGCGCATGCGCAGGGAATGCTTTTTTACTTTGGGGGGGATTTAAATATCCCCACCATTTTTTTTTACTTTTCAGATTTTTTTTGCACATGGGAGGAGTCTCCCACGTGTGCAGGAAAACCTCCCTGCCCCCCAAGTGCCCCCCACACGGATTTAGATATCCGCACGGGGGTGGCCACTTGGCTATTAGTATATAGATAAAATTTTTGAGGTATAAGCTTTTGAGAATCAAAGTTCCCTTTGTTAGATAGTGGTGAAGGGAGCTTTGATACTCAAAAGCTTACACCCTGAAAATTTTGTTGGTCTCTAGGATGCTACTGGGCTATAATCTAACAAGTATACAAAATATTACAATTTTGATCCATAAAATAATGGAGAGATTGCTATTTCTACATATTAGCATAGTCTATATTACAGTTAGGTGCACATTTTTTAAAAAACACTCCTGAAATTTAGAAATAGGACAAGTTTGTCACTTATTTTATTTTTTTACACCACAGACCCAAAATACACACAAGAGTTTTTGAAGCACCAATGTAAAATCTTCCCAGTAGGATTTGGAATACTGAACTATAGCACTAATCGGCACTCTGTCTGCCTTAAATAATTATTTGCAACAGCACCAAACCTAAAGATCACACAGGTAACTAATTAACCAACTTCCTTTTAACTGATTAATCTCTCATTTAATTGATTACAGTGAACTTGAAATAATCTTAGCTACCATTCTAATACTTTGCTTCTGTACTTCAATTTTTAATCAGATTGTTGCTCGCTTTGGACCCTGCTGCCTTATTTATAAATGCAAGGACACCTGCTGGTCCAGGAAATATAAAATGTGTTTACATCCCATCTGATGTCATGGATTGTGAGTTCCATGACTGCAAAGCCTTTAGAATAGAAGCTGCCATTTTATTCTTGCTAGCACAGCAATGACCATCCCTCTTAGGTGAGATGGGAATCTGGAAACAGACTTTCTACACTGCAGGCTTAAACTGGTTTTATAGTTGTTTCCTCTCCCCAGGAGACTCTGGAGATTAGAACTCTGTGAGACTGGCTAGAATAGAAATTTTTCGGTACTTTTATCAAACTACAGTTCCTGTAACTATTGGAGGGAAGCCATGTTAGAACAGACTCAATAGATGAGTAGTGCTGATTTGGGATGGGCACAAACCTAGAAAATGCAGTTCAGTTCATGGTTCATGGCATGCCATGATTGTGAACCACAACCTGTCATGAACTTTTAGGGTCCAAACAAACTGGTTTGGTTCATGAGGTGATAGAATATCCCCTTGGCATGATAGAGACACCAAACTAGCAAGGGATCTTTGGCTGACTGTCCTATACTTGCCATCTAAATTTGGTGAGGATTGCCTTTATAGGGTCTGAGTCATGGCCCCCAAAAAACAGCTGCAGGGAGGTGCACCCCACCCTGCATGTGTTTTGCGCTGTCTTCTGCAGTCCCTTTAAAATTTAAAAGTACCATAAAATACAGCCTGAAAAATAACAGCCAGCAGAAAGGGGGGAGGATCTACCAGGAAGGGACATCCCTCCTACCTTTCTAGTGGCTGCAGAGAGCCCTAGCTAGCAGAAAGGGAGATCTCCTGGGAAGATCTCCTGGGAAGGGAAGATCTCCAGGGAGCTGCTGCCAGCAGAAAAGAGGGAGAGAAGATTTCACAGGAAGGGTTCCCCCTTCATTTAAATCGTTTTTTCTGCACCCCTTCCATTTAAACCCTGCTTTCTGCTCCCCACAGATTTTCATGGGAAACAGGAAGAAGGGACAATTAACCTCTTGTTTTCTGCTCCCTGCAGAAAGCCGCAGGGAGCACAAAGCAGTGGTAGTTTAAATGGTTCCAGGCCATTTAACCAAACAGCTGAGTGGTGGGGAGCTCCCAGCCACTCAGCTGTTTCTCTTGAAGGACAGAAAGCAGGGAAACCCCTGCATTCTGCTCTTCAATGAACCATCACAAGCACCAAAAATTGCACCCAAAATTCATGGTAGTTCATCCTGGTTCTTCAGTTCACAAACTTCAGTTTGCAAACCCCAAACAGGCCAAAATTTGTGTCAAACTTTAGTTCATCAGCTAGTTTGTGCCCATCCCTAATTTTAACTATACAGCTGAGCAGCGGAGCACCAGCAACTAGCTGCCAAAGAAAGCCGCTTTAAACAGCTGAGCAGCATAGAGCAGCTTGATCCATGTGAAGCAGTTTGCTCACTGCCCAAGAATGCTCCTTTAAATAGATGCGGAGTGTGGAACAGTTTAAACTTTAAAAGGATTGCATAAGAAAGCCTGAAACAGCTGAGCAATGGGGAGGCCTCCCAGCTGTTCATCTGTTTTTGTGGCTTTCTGTTTGAGCAGGAAGCAGGGGATTAAAGAGACTCATAGTCCCTTTAAATCCCTGCTTTCTGCTTTGGCCATGAACCAGCTCAAACCCCACAAACTGCCTTAAAATTTTTGGGAAGTTCATGATGGTAGACCTGTCACCAATTTCGGTTTGTGTCCCATGAACAGGTAAAATTCCTCATGAATTTTGCTTCATTGTGCCCATCCCTACTGCCCATGTCCCAACCACAGCCAAATAATGTCCGCCTGTTGTGACCATGGAAACCCGAATCCTGAAGTGATGACAAAATTGGCTGAATTTTGACCTGGGAATGGCAAAAGAGGCCAGGAAGCTGGGGCTTGGAGGTGAGAAGTTGAGATAATCAGAATTAGAGATACTGTGAATTTCATGACAAACACATTTCATAGATGAACATGCCTTATTTGACAGCTGAGATCACCTGTGACTCAGATTCTAGAGATGTTCACCTATCCCTCAGCTATCTAAAATGGTTATTGAACAGCTATGCAGCTGCACAGCAGCTGTGGTAGTAGAATTTGTTTCCCTGCAGCAATGAAGTTTCATTTCATGGCCTTGCTTGGGTTTTTGCATCTGTGCCATGGGCAAAATCTGTTCTACTAGGGGTCCTGAATGGTTGGGGCCGGATATTGAATGATGTGAGAGAGGACTGTGCCTCCCTGAAGGATGTGCAAAAATGTTCATGCATGAAATAATATTGATAACCCCAACAAACACGAACACTGGAGACTTTTTTAAAAATCAAGAACTATTTACTTATAATTGTTGACTCATGATTGATTTACTCACTGTTTTTTATACCATTGGTTGTCCAGTGACATACAATAACAGATCTGGAGGGGAGAGTAAGACTTTCGTTGGGCTCTGTGACAATGTGTATCAGTGAAACACTGCCAGTTGATTTACACTGTGGAGTGCTTGAAAAGTAACATGACAAATGGTCTCGAACTGTTCATTAACTCAAACTGAGCTGACTGTTTGACAATTGGCTCACTGTTTGTGACCAACAAACAGCTGGTGAGCCAAATCAGTGAGTGTTTAAGCTTCCCTAATTAGAATGTGATTTTAAAGGTAGTCATAGCCTGGAGAACAGGAGACACGATGACAGGAGGCAGTCTGGAGGGGAGGAAGGGAAGATGGTGCAGGGGCTGAACCAGTGAGAGTTGCCCATGATAGTTAGAGTCTCTTCCATAAGGTAATAGGTGTGAGACATCCACCCTCAACCAGTTGAAGGATACAGGATGACCATCACGACAGGGGTCAGGAGGAAGGGTTAATGCAGCACATAATTTGGGACTGTAATTTAACTGCACATCTGCCATTAAACCCACTGTACTGCTCGGTACTTACCTGATCCTATATGTATGCACAGATGAACCAAAAAGACAGACATGGCAGCCATGGTCACATGGTAACTCACAGCTACCCTAGTTTCTTTTTCCTTGCATCATGTTGAAATGCTCCTTTCTTTTCAACAATTGATGCATATTTTTGTTCTTTCCTAGATCCTCTAGGAATATTATCTGTGGGACATTATCTTATATCACCACTGAAATGCAGTAATACCAGAGAGGGAGAGAGAAGGATTTGTTCTTCTCCCTGAGAAAGTAATGCATTCTATGAGCCTCTTTAGAGAGAAACAATTACAGTCACCATAACCCTAAAATGTTGGGGGGTGCTTTTCAAATGATCTGTCTCTTTCATACCTCGTGTACCTCCTGTTCTTACCAGAATTCACTGTACAATAAATGGTTCCACTTCAAAGGTCCTTTACAGAAGTAACAGCTTTGTAGTACCCCAGTTTGCTGGTGGTGTTCTGTTAGTATGGAGAAAACCATGATTAAATTCAGAACTATGATCTGGATTTATCTTCCATACATCCTGAAATAAGTGGGCAAAGAGCTCACTCATGCTGCAGGACTGGGTCCTAACTGAAAGAAATATATACCACATGAAGAGGCTAATTTCTTTTGCATTCCAGGACCACATGAATTTTCATTTTATTATATCCCACACTTCTTCTAGGGAGCTCAGGATAGTTTCTATGATCCTATCCCCTATTTTAGCTTAAGGAGGCCCAAGGTCATCCAGTCAAGTTAATTCTCAGGCATGTAGAGGCATCAATCAATCCAACATGTTAACAGAAAGTGGCAGTTTGCTTGTATAATAGCTGATACACAAAAGGGAAAAATACAAACTTTGGCATGCTAAAGGTATGTATGTGTCTATACATCCTGAGATGTGGGAAAGTGATGGCTCCTTTGTGTGCATATCTGTTATATAACAAATATATAGCAAGTCATGGAAGATAATGCAGTGATTTGGGAATTAGTTATTATTTACACAGAATAATGAATATACAGTTTGGTACCACTTTATGTTAATGAAACATGAATTAAAACTGCATTATGCTGAAATTGCTGCAGCACATCTACATTAATAGCAAATGAATTCATTATGACCAGCATCGTTACAATGAATACTAAATGAATTAATAATAATGAACCATGTTAAGTGATATCTAATTGTTTTATGTGTATTTTGTCCAGATTTAACTGTTAGGTTAATAGGGAATGGCATTCAGCAAGTAATTTGGCAAAAGGGCACTTTCACACCACCTCCAACATTTACTTAGCATTATTCTTCTGTTTTCCCATCCTACTTCCTGTCCCTGGTATTTTGGAGCAGTGTGGTAGAAGCTCAGCGATTAAGATTTAACAATTAAATCCTAAAGTTCTTATAAGCCTGCTAGCACTATTCATATTTTCACAATTTATTTGAAACATTTATATTCTGCTGTTCCTCTGTTGGAATATATGGCTGCACATTTTTTTCTACTGTGCATGTTCTCATTCTGCCATTTTTCATGCAGCTTTCCTATTTTTGTTTGTTTTCTTCCATTTATATTGCATGTATACAGTATATGCCATTTTGATGCCATTTATACACAGAGAAGAACAAACCAGGTATCATTTGTCACCAGCATTTCTACTGAATTTCTTTAATATAGTTGGAAGAAAGGATGACTGCCATTTTGTCTGAAGCAGGGGGAGGACAGTAAAAGCTGCTTGAACTTTTGAATCAAACTACAGTTGTCAAAAAATTCAGTAACATTGTCATTCCACAGAGATGCCACCAAAATAGCCTATTCTTGATGAATAATGCCCAGCTGTAAGGATTAATATCATATAGGTCACTGCCATTACATTTGGAGTAAACCATGCCTCTGGCATATGTTGGCAAGCACAGCACGACAGGGCACACTTGCCACCAGGAGTCAATTTTGGCATCCCGCTGGCAGCTGTCATGTCAATATGTCCTCGTAATAACCATTCTCTCAAACTTAGAGTGCTACATGTATTATTGCAAAAGCTAATGTTTGAAATTTGGAAAAGGAAACCATATCCATACTGTCCTTGCAGGGTTTCTTCAACAAACAATGCCTTCTTCACGATTTTACAGCAGAAGATCTCCAGCAGCATTGTTTTTGCCTGGAAGTCTAGGTGGAATCCTCTGGATTATTAAAGGAAACAGAAACACCGTAAGCCTCTGCAGAATCTGGGCAAGAACCCAAGTTTGTCCACACAGGGACAATAATGTCTGCTCAAATAACAGTTTTTTACTAGCTTCTGTAGAGAAAGTTGCTAACGGAATGGAAGGAAGTTTGGGCACACAAAAGGTGTATTTCCTGCATTAACCTACTTAATTATACTCGCCAAAAAGACCTCTGAATATATTTTCAAAGTAAGGAGTCATTTCAATTATTGTGCTTTGTGGCACACTCAAGGCACAATATTAGATCTGCACCATATGAACACCTAATAATTTAAAGGAAGCAGCTTGCCAGGAAGAAACTAGTAAGGCATTAGGAATCACAAAGCACATAAAAGCAAACTAATAAATGGAGATTACGGTGGCTGAAAGCCAAATAGTTTCTCTACAACTCCCACTTCCCTGCACCAAAGCTGTTTGCTTCAAGTGGGGAGCTTGTCATTAGGTTCCTAAACAATTCGGGCTTGGTTTAGTTGGTTTAGTCATTGATGCTGTTGTTTTAAGCATAGATTCTGTGGGCTTTCTTATAATAAAAATATATAATTAGCTGTGGTCCAGTTTGATTCAGGGCCTTCCTATGTTTTAAAATCCACGGATTTTTGTTTTGATTAAAGTTGGACTGTGAGATCACATTTGTGCTCCTTTACCCTTCAATTTTGCAAATGTTTTAAAATCAGCTCACATAGGGCAGCATATTAGGTTTCCATATAAAGCCACTTATTATGTTAATCTGTTTACTTTGACAAAATGTTTTTTTTCCAGACACAAGGCAGCTATAACTGGATCAAGCTGGTAATGGAACTAAGTGCAATAATATAATCTTATGTAGGTCAAAAGTAACCTTGAGAGGCTGTGAACATTGTGAGGAGGTGGTGTTCTGTTCCTGCTGAATGCTATAGCATTTGCAGCTCTCTGTGCCTTGAAATACTTTTCTGTGACCTGAAGACCAGTGTCATAACCATATGATCTTTGGTAACGGGCCCAGTAGAGGTGGGAGAGTTTGATAGGGCACAAGAGATGGTGGCTGGGATCCAAAAAGTTCTATGTGAATGTAAAAGGGTGACTTTGGATCCATCAGTGGAGCCCTCTGTGAGACAACATGCTGCTCATATGGATGATCCCCAAAGCACCTGGAATGCCTTTTTTTCAGAGGCATGATGTATTGCAGCAGATGGGGTCAGGGGGGGTAGCTGTGTTGCTCTGCAGTAGTAGAGCTAGTTCTGAGTTCAGTAGCACCTAACAGACCAATGATATTTTGGCAGTATAAGCTTTTGAGAATCAAAGATCCCTTTAATGATGGCTTCTGACAAAGAGATCTCTGACCCTTGAGAGCTTATATCCTGAAAATCTTGTTGGTCTTTAAGGTGCTACTGGACTCAAATCTAGCTGATGAGCAGTTGCTCAGTGGCAGAGCATGTGCTTTGCATGGAGAAGGTCCCAGATTCAATCCCAGTTATAAGGATTAAGTAGTAGGTGATGTCATACATCTGCGTATGAGACCCTGGGGGGCTGCTGCCAGTCAGGGTAGGCAATGCTGACTTTGATAACCAATGGTCTGACTCAGCAGAAGAAGGTCAGAAAAGCCCTGATACACACCAAGTACTCTGCACACAGTCTCTTGAAAAGGAGTTGCTTTTGATCCCAGCAATAATCCTAAATGCATGTATGATGGCCTCGTCTACTTCCCTCCCTCAGAGGCAAGATTTCTCCTCCATTTCCATTTGCCTTTTTAACTGAGCAGCCCTACTGGTCTGTTTTCTACTTTTCTGAAGAACTCTAGCTGTCCCACCCTGTTTCAGAATGATATTTTATTGCTGGTTAGTGCAGGAACCTGAGGGAAGGGTCAGGATCACCCTTAAACCACTGAAAGTGGCACTCAAGATGTTTTGAAATTCAAAATTAACAATATATTTTATTCAACAGAGGGGAAAATTCAGGTGAAATTCAGGTGAAATTCAGGTTGAAATTTCTGAGGTAATAAAGAGGAGGAGGAGAAAAAAGAAGAGGAGGAGAAGAGTGGGTTTTATACCCCACACTTTACTACCTGAAGGAGTCTGAGAGGTTTACAGTCACCTTCCCTTTCTTTCCCTACAACAGAAACCCTGTGAGTTAGGTTTTGTGTACTCGGTTCACGGCATCAAGGAGACAGACAACGACATAGCTATCACTAGTTTATTGGTACACAAAACAGTAATGGCGTACTGGCCGCGAGGGGCCAACTATATACAGTAGCCTCGACTTCTCCCGGCCCTATCGGCGGGCCTCAAACTCCCGCCAGAGATCTTATTGGCGGGCTATATGTCACTGCCGCCTTGCGGCTGTCAGCAGACATAACACCCCTTCCCCTATAGTTTAGCTTACCCCCCTAGGTCACATAGCCTTGCAAATACCCTGGGGCCCTGCGCTCTCTCAGTGAGCGCCGCAGTGCTGCTGTGGCTGCTCCCCCATGTTCCCATCTGGCCCCCCTGTCGGATTTCCCTTTGGCAGGGATGGTTGTTCCTCTGCCTGTGCAGGGCTGGTTGCCGGCATCCCTGCAGGCCGTTCTCCATTTGGCACCTGAGGGGACTCCGGCTCCTCGTCTGGCACTCCCGCACCTGGGTTGACAGCCCCGGGTTCTCGAGCTGGGCTGTCTGTGGTGAGGGGAAGTAAGCGCCTCCTCAATTGGTCGACGTGTCTTCGCAGGACCTGTCCATCCTCTGTTGTGACCTCGTAGGAGACTGGCCCCGTGGGCTGAACGATTCTCCCGGCAAGCCATGTAGCACCCCTGCCAAAATTATGGTTGTATACGGGGTCTTCGGGAAAGAACCCCGGGGAGCTTCCCTCCACTCTACTTGGGTGCGCGACTCGGGGGCACAGTCTGGGTGCAACCTGTCCAATGTGGTGGCCGGCCGCCTGCCTATCAGCAGCTTTGTGGGGCAGCGGCCGCTGGCCTGGTTCGGTGTGGTGTGCTGAGCCAGAAGGAACTGAGCTATGCGGGCTTCCCAGTCGCCCTCTGTGAGCTGCGTCAGGGCATCCTTAGTGGTCCTCACCATTCTCTTGGCCTGCCCATTCATCGCAGGGTGGAACGGGGCGGACCAGATGTGCCTGATCAGGTTCCCTCGCAGAAACTCCTGGAATTCTTCTGATGTGAAGGCTGCCCCATTGTCTGAGACGATGGCGTCCGGTAGGCCGTGCATTGCAAAGATCTGGTGGAGCACCCGGATCGCAGCCCTGGACGACACTGTGGATATGGGGCTGACCTCCAGCCATTTGGAGTAGGAGTCCATGGTTACAAGAAAAATCAGACCATGAAAGGGGCCAGCAAAGTCAATGTGGAATCTCAACCATGGCTTGCGGGTGGACTCCCACACTTGGGTGGGTGCTGTTGGGGGAAGGGGTCTAGACTCCTGGCACTGGCAGCAGCGCTTGACCCACACTTCAATCTCCCCATCCATGCCCGGCCACCACATGTAGCTTCATGCAAGAACCTTCATTCGCACGACCCCTGGATGCACCTTGTGTAACGCTTTTAGGATGCCCTGCTGCAGAGGGCTGTGAACTACCACCCTGTCCCCCCAAAACAGGCACCCCTTGTGGGCGGAGAGTTCCTCTCAGTGAGCTGAGTAGGGGGTAAAATATGGACCCGCCGCCTGTCTGGGCCACCCCCTCTGTACCCAGCCCAGAACTCGGGAAAAAACAGGGTCCCGGGCCATGCGACGCGTGATGTCAGCTGCCTGGAGGGGCTCGTCTGGGAGGTCCTCCACCCGGAGGACGTGGTGCGCTGGGGCCGGATCCTTGTCAACTGTGGGCAAAGGAAGGTGGCTCAATGCATCTGCATGGCCCGTGGCCTTGCCCGGGTGGTGCTGCAGGTGTAGTCGTAGCCCGCCAGGAAGATAGACCAGCGGAGGACCCACAGGGAGAGCACCTGAGGCGTCTGGTGATCTGCCACAAAGATCCCCAGGAGCGGCCGATGGTCTGTCGCCATGATGAAGTGGTGACGATAGAGGAAGTCGTGGAACTTCTTCACACCAGCCACAATCGCCAACCCTTCCCTGTCGATTTGTGCATAGTTGCGTTCCGTGGAAGACAGGGTTCTTGAGTAGGAGGCCACTGGAACCTCACAGCCATCCGGGAGCAGATGTGTGAGGACGATGCCCACCCCACACAGGGAAGCGTCACAGGCTAGCACTATGGGCAAAGTCTTGTCAAAGTGTGCAAGCACCTTGTTAGAAATCAGGAGCGCCTTCACCCCCTTGAAGGCAGTGGCCTGGCGTGGGCCCCATGTCCAGGGGGCCTGCTTGTCTAGCAGCCAGTGCAGCAGTTTGGCTACTGCCACCTTGTTGAGTAGGAAGGCGTGGTAAAACTTCAAGAGGCCTAAGAACGCCTGTAGCTCTGCCTTGGATGTTGGCAGCGGCGCTTCGACGATGGCCTTAATTTTGTCTCGTGCCGGGTGCAAACCATTGGCGTCGACTGTGAAACCCAAGAACTCGACGGATGGAACCCCTAGGAGGCACTTTTCCCACTTCACCTTGAGGCCGGCCTCAGCAAAGCGGTGCAACACTGTGCGCAGACGGGAGGCAAAGTCATCCACCATGGCCACGGTGATCAGCACATCATCAAAGAACGGGGTGACCCCTGGGATCCCTTTAAGGAGAGAATCCATTAGGTTCTGAAACAAGCCCAGCACAACCTTCACCCCAAACTGCAGTCGCTTCACCTTCCCCTGTGCGTGACAATGGTCTGAGAGGCTGCAATAGCCTCGTCTATGAGGAGCTGCTGGTAGGCTTGCGCCAGATCTAATTTACCAAAGATCTGTGCACCCGTCAGAGTGGCCAGAACGTGGCTCACCACCAGGACCAGGTATGCGTGATCTTGCAGCGCCTTGTTCAATGTGCATGTGTAGTCCGCGCAGATGCGGATCTCCCCATTCGGTTTCATTGGCGTGACAATGGGGGTCTCCCAGGTGGCATGGAACATGGGCTCCAGGATCCCTTGGGCCACCAGGCGGTCGAGTTCCACTTCAGTTTTAGGGCACAGGGCTACTGGAAGCTTTCTGGCTCACATGCGGATGGGTGAAATCAGCAGGTCGAGTTGCAAGGAGACTGGGGGGCCTGTGTAACATCCCAAGGTCCCCTCAAAAACCGATGGGAATTGGCTGCACACTTCACCAAAGTCACTCGCACAGCTCTTAATCCCCGCAACTGAGAACCCCAACAGCTCAAACCATGAGTGCCCCAGCAAGCTGCTCAAGTTGCCAGCGACTACCAGGAGGTCCAGGAGACCGTTAAAGTCTTTGTGTTGGACTCGGAAGCTGCCGATGCCCCTGATTGGCACCCGATTGCACTGGAAATCTGTGAGGGTGACTGGGGACTTTTGCAGGCAGCCCCCCCCCCCCAGACACAGCCTTTTCAGGATCTCTTCCAAAATTATGGAGAAGGCAGCCCCCAAGTCTACTTCCATGGTGCATGGGGATCCCTCTATTTGGACCGTCACTTGGAATTTAGAAGGGAGCCTGGGGAGTTTTAGTACCTGTTCTGCAGCCAGAAGGTAGAGGTCCTCTGTGTCCGCATCCTCCTGCTCCTGGTGCACTCGGACGGTCCGGCAGTGGGGGGGTTGGCTCTGCAGAGCAGGGCCTCGCGAGCCTTTCACCCTGCAGACCCTTGTGATGTGGCCCGAGCACCTGCAGCTCCTGCAGACTGCATCTCAAAGCCTGCAAGTCTTGCAGTTGTGAAGCTCCCCGCAGCTGGCGCACTCCCGTCGAGCCGACTCCGTCTTGGATGTGGGGTGGCTTGCCATTTGCCTGGTCAGCTGCATGCAATGGATTCCTTTCCCCTCACTGCCCTCGGAGCCAGTCGTGGGGGGGGCGCGACCACCCTGTAGCTGGACGAGGAGCCACCCCCTGCAGGATGCGACCTCTCCCAGGCTGTCGCCATTGCTAGAGTGGAGGTGAGGGTGCATGCCTATGCATCGCCACAGCTTCTCGTCTCACAGGCCATACATGAGCTGGTTCCTCAGAGCCTTATCCATGAACCCTCCAAATTCGCACTCCGCCTCACGCCGATGGAGCTCTGCCAGGTATGTAGCCACGGATTCTCTGGGCTGTTGCACCCTTTGTTGAAAGGCTATGTTTTGGGCGATCTCCAAGGGCTGCGGGTTGAAATGGTCTTGCAGCACTTTGATGACCTGATCATAAGTCGCGTCCCAGAGCCTCATAGGTGCCAAGAGGTTTTTTGCAAGCTCGACTGTCTCAGTGCTGCATGATCCAATGAGAAGCCCCTTCTTACGCTCTTCCTCGGTCACATGTTGGTAGACCAGGATCGAGTGTAGCCCTTTGACCCAGGCCTCCCAGTGGTGAGGCTTTGCGGGATTGAAGGGCGGAACGACTCCTGAAGCGGTCACCATTGGTGTGCTGTGCAGCATGGAAGCGTCTCCTCTGGTGTCTTGGTTGCCCTCGTTGGGGGCAGTGACAGCAGACATCGGCTTCCTTGGCAGCTGCAACTGGCTCGCTCATCGGTATCCCATCCTTGTTGCCACTTTTGTGTACTCGGTTCACGGCATCGAGGAGACAGACAATGACATAGCTATCACTAGTTTATTGGTACACAAAACAGTAATGGCGTACTGGCCACGAGGGGCCAACTATATACAGTAGCCTCGACTTATCCCGACCCTATTGGCGGGCCTCAAACTCCCGCCAGAGATCTTATTGGCAGGCTATATGTCGCTGCTGCCTTGCGGCTGTCAGCGGACATAACAGTAGGTAGGGCTGAGAAAGTTCTGAGAGAACTGTGACTGACTCATGGTCATCCAGCTAGCTTCGTGTGGAGGAGTGGGGAATCAAACCCAGTTCTCCAGATTAGAGTCCACTGCTCCTATCCACTACACCAAGATGGCTCTCCACACCAAGCTGGCTCTTTGAGGTAAAATCAACACATGCACAGACTTTAGTTCTTATGTTTCAGGCTAATGAGAGTAATTCTATGTGTATTCTATGTGTATTTTGTCCCAGCGTTTTCCAAACACTCCAGCACACTTTCTTTTTCTCTGACTCTTTTGGTTTCCAGAGGGCTAGTACACTCTTTCCAGTATCCAAACCTCTTATCTTGAAACACCATTACTCGTTTTGAGTTTTAATTCTCTTCACTCTTCAGAACTAACTCCCTGTTTGACTGGGTAGAGAAATTCTCCTCTCCCTTTCTCTGGGGTTCTCCATCTAACTACCCACTCATCCTTGCCAACTTCCCCCCATTCTCCTGCCTATGTTAAAACTGCTCTCAGTCAGGACTGAATTTTGAATGAAAATCTCCACTTCAGCATTCAGCTCTCAAGTCTCTATCTGCTAAGCTGATGCTAACCAGTCAGATCTCTTGGAACAGCTTGTCACTCAAGGCTGACCCTGTGAAGAATTAACCCTTCACAGTCCTTTGTACAGCACTTTGAAGCTTTTTAAAAATGCAGTCCATCACAACATACTTAGAGCATATATGATTGGATCCATCCATCTTTTTCATTCAGTCCCACCCAGTTTTCTTCCTTACTTCAGCCCCCCATCCCATATGACATTTATACATGCAGGTCCAGGATCCATTGCCAGGATCTTTGCAGTCAAAGGGAACCCCTCCATCCTTTTACCAGCAGAAAAATTGTCTGGATCCAACCCATAACATGCAGCAATTCTCAGAAGCCAGAAACACTTTTTGTTATAGGAAAGTAAAGGTGTGCTTAATGGAACTCACAAGCCAAAAATGGACAGGAAAATTGCTGTTTCAGGCTTTTACTTAAGATTCCCAGAATGGTATTAGGAATCCAGGATTCTTAGTGAAATTAAACTACCATTCCCCCAAATCCATGTCATTTCAAGCTGAGATTCTTACAAGTCAGCAGGAGCATGTACATGCACTTGCTAAGTTGTTCTTTTATTCTGCTTGTTTCCCCAGGCATCAACGTCCTTCCAGTGAATTCTATCCTGGCAAGGGTCTCACACTTCCAGCTTATCACCTGATCTCTGATTCAGATCCTGGCAAGAAGAGAAGAGAAGAAGAGATTGGATTTATACCCCACCCTTCACTACCCGAAGGAGTCTCAGAGCAGCTTACAATCTCCTTTCCCTTCCTCTCCCCACAACAGACACCCTGTGAGGTAGGTGGGGCTGAGAGAGTTCTTTTGAGAACTGCTCATGAGAGAACAGCTCTGAGAGAGCCATGACTGACCCAAGGTCACACTAGCAACTGCATGTGGAGGAGTGGGGAATCAACTCCGGTTCTCCCAGATTAGAGTCCGCACTCCGAATCACTACTCCAAAATGGCTCTGTTTTCAAGGGAGGCAGAGTGCTTTCAGTCAATCATCTTTGCCAACAAGCTGCAGAGAGGGAAATTAAGGTGGCTCTTGGAACTGACTTTTTTTTTAAATTGCAGTGCACATGTGCAGAAATGAGCTACTTTGATGATCCCTGGTGAAATGGAGCTTTGCTGCATGTGTTTGAGATTTGGGGGTTCTGGAGAGGAGAGGAAGGATTGCATTTCATATGATTTTGGTGATGTTATATGCCATGACTACTGCGTGGGAGAACCTCAAATTGGTTGTGCATTGAAAAGAACAGTGTCTATGTCGTACATGCACAGAAATGATCTACTTTATGGGGGCCTGGTAAAACAAAGCTGCTCTGCTACATGTGGCTGAGATTTGGGGGCTTTGGAGAGGAAAGAAAACACTGTATTCTGTGCAGTGTTGGTGGCATTGAGTGCTATGGATGTGCATTGAAATGAACCATGGCTGAGGACAGATTGGAGCTCCACCGCATTACAGAAGCGGAGGCGGAGCAAGCTGGGGCAAACTGCCCCGGAGCGTGCCATTTGCACTACGGCGCAAGGAGGCCGCCTGCAGCACCCACACTGCGGGTGGCTTCTGGCGGCGGCAGCAGGACAACGCGCAGCTCTGAACTTCCGCATGCGTTCACACCTGCCAGAAGCAGGAGGAATGTGTGCCCAGCCGCCAGGACACCAGTTTTAAGTGGTGCCCGGCTGCTGCAGGAGGAACACGCCGCGGGATGGGGTAAGTCCGGGCTGCCTCCGCCGGGCAGCTGCGGCTGTGTGTACGGGCCCGACTCCTCCGCTTGCAAAGCGGAAGTAATGCGGGCCCAAACACCAGTCTGTCCTCAGCCCATGTCTGCTGTGTGCAGAAAATGGTCCCAAAAATCCAGAACATGAAAACATAGCATGGATTTTTAACCTGAACTAGTAATGCTCTACCCAAAATGAAGTAATCACAGAAAAATGTATCCTCCTGAAGCCTGGATTCAAAAATGTAATGATTTTTTTCTTGGCACACACCCCTATAGGAAAGTGTTCAGATAAACACATGAACACATGGAGTTGCCTTATACTAACTCAGGCCACTGGTCCATCAAAGTCAGTATTGTCTATTTAGACTGGTAATAACTCTCCAGGATTTCAGACAGAGGTCCTTCACATCACCTGCTACCTGAACCTTTTAACTGGAGGTGCTGTGGATTAAACATGGTAGCTTTTGCTTACCAAACACAGCCAGCTTGGTGCAGTGGTTAGGAGCGAAGGACTCTAATCTGGAGAACCGGGTTTGATTCTCCACTTCTCTGCATGAAGCCAGCTGGGTGATCTTGAGTCAGTCACAGTTCTCTCTGAACTCTCTCAGCCTCACCTACCTCACAGGGTGTCTGTTGTGGGGAGGAGAGGAAGGGAAAGCGATTGTAAGCTGCTCATCATGTAGTGAAGAGTGGAGTATAACAGCCAACTCTTCTTCCCTACCACAGAGCCATGGTTTGTCCCACCTCCCACAAGGTGCTGGCAAAAGCTAGTTAGAAAGCCAAAACGCTGAACTTTCTACAATATAAGTACTACCATAGAAGAAGCAGTATGACTTACACTGTATACGCATTTTTCAGAGATTAATAAATGGATCTCTCTTCCCTACAAACTGCAGGGTGCATTGATAAGTTGGTCAACTCTGGACTTGAAGAACAGTGGCTGACTGGCAATTGTGTCCAGAATGCTTATTTTGCCCGGTGGTGAGAGCTTGCCACTGATAGAACCTTCCTGGACATGTTCCATCTTCTCAACCATTTCTTTTAATTAATTCACTGATTTTCTTTCATGTCCTTGCTAGATTTGTTTGATTGTGTGAATAAAATAGTTATGATGTTTTTAGGGAAGTCATACATTAAACCTTGCCCTAAAGAATCTGATTTCACATTACCCAGCTCTTACTGTTACCGGTGTGATGTTAGAACAGAAAGAAAATTTGGGAAATCAGGCCATCCCATGACATAAAATTCTGCTACCCCATACTGGCAAATAAATGTCAAATAGGAAATGACTGGTGAGCGGAAGATGATATGGTGTCTTTTCACAGGCTATGAATCATTGTATTTAATCTCTAAATATAGTATTTTGAATCACTCATATACCTGAAAAGGCTGCAGTTTTTGAGCTCCACAAGTCAGCATTTCTTCAATCACCTAGAACAATGGTATCTCCTTTTTTATTATCTCTGCTACTATTTAACAGATTGAGATTGAGAGCCATGATACTAAGAATACATGATTGCCTTCTGCATCTGCAGATTATGAGTGCAAACCATCAATACATCTATCGCTCAATATGACCCCAACTAGGAATACTTAAATCCAGAGATTAGGGCAATAAACAAACAAGATAAATGTCTGAGGTTTGCAGAAAAAATTTAAAACTCAAAAAATAAAAATGGAGGACAGTTTGAAATCCCCTCAATTGATAAAATTAGCATATGTAGCTTTAAGAAACATGTGTTCTCTGTGGTCATTGCTAGGTAACCACAACAGTATTTTTTTTAAAGGTAAAGGTTTCCCTTGCTTGAAAGCCAGTCAAATCTGACTTTAGGGGATGGTGCTCATCTCCATTTCCAAGCTGAAGAGCCAGCACTGCCCAAAAAAGTTTCTGTGGTCATGTGGCCGGCATGACTAAACACTGAGGTGCACAGAATGCTGTTACCTTCCTACCATAGTGGTACCTATTTATCTACTTGTGATTTCTTGCTTTTGAACTGCTAGTTTGGCAGGAACTGGGGCCAGAGACGGGAGCTCACTCCGTCTCATGGCACTAGGATCTTGAACTGCCGAGCTACCAACCTTCCAAACAGTGACTCAGCATCTTAACCTCTGAGCCACCACAGTAACAGTACTGCTAGCCTTCAAACCTTGATTTCTGTCAGGAAAAAAAAAGAGGGAGGGGAAGGACCCTTCCCCAGGCTGTTTTGGCTTTTCAGAGAAGACTCATTGGCGCCAAGCCTGGCAGCAGCCACCAAATGACTTCCTACCACATGACTTGCATTACTCACCCAGGCTTGACTGTTTGCTACTGTTCAACAGCAGCCATCCCATGAAAGCCAGTGAAATGGTTAGAATTTCAGACTGGAATCTCGGAGACCCGTGTTTGAATCCCCACTCTACCATCAAAGCTCACTGAGTGACTTTGGAACAGATACACATTATCAGCCTAACCTATCTCATAGGGGTAGCACCAGGATAGCCCTGAAGACGGGGTCAGATAAAGGTAGGTTAGTTGATGAATGGGAAGGAAAGAAGAAAGTACAAAAAGACAAGAGGCTGTGGTGGCTTTGGAGGAAAGGAAACAGAAAATAGCAGGGCAGTAGAAAATGAGAACTCCCTCATGAGTCCTTGTGGGTTCCCAGCTTATAAAAAATGTAATCAATGTATCTCAAGCAGGGGAGAAGCATTTGGTGGCAGGCACTGAGGAAATATAAAGAACCAGTGTGGTTCTATGGATCAGGAGGGGTCCGTAGAGAGCAGAGGTGCTGCAAACTTTGTTGTAAATGTGTTTAGAAGGATAGATGGATATCAGAAAGAAAAAAGAAACCAATAAATAATTTTGATATGAGACACTCATGCACACTCTGGCTCTAATATTGCCTGTGGAATGCTGGATTGATGTCAGCAACCCATATTTTGTGTGTGGAATACATCAAACATAATTTTTCCTTATTACTTTAAAATGTTCATCAGGTTCCTTGTGATAAGCAGTAAATGTGTGTATATTTATACATATATATAAATGATTCCTCATAAATATAAAATCATGGTATTATCTACATGTGCATAGCGATCCATGAATTATCACTAGTGCTGTTAATTAGTATTCATTAAATTTAGAGAAATAAAAAATAGGAGTGAAGTTAGTTGAAATTCAGGGACTGCAGGGAAAGATCTACTTTGATGAATCCATCTCTGTCTCATATTCCCTTTAGTCTATTTTGATATAAAAATTCAGTTTTCACTTGGTTGAGGGCACAGTTTGGGTAGGGTTTTTTCGGTTTTAATTGTTATCACATTTTGCAGAGGAAAGGGGAGTTCATCTGACATCCCTTCACTTCTTGATTGCTCCAGCAACCATTCTGATGATGGAGACAGCTTTAGGGATGGACACGAACTGAACTAAAGTTTGCCACGAATTTTGGCCAGTATGTGGTTCATGAAGCAATGTTTGTGGAAGGGTGACCAGCATGAACATTCCATGAACTTTCATGCTGTTCATGGTGGTTAGTGCTGGTTTGTGAATGGATAAATTTCCAGACCGACTGTCTCTGATCAATTAAACTGTTTACAGAACTTCAAAGCAACATGAGGGTGGACTTCTCCAGCCTTGGAAACACTAATAAAGGCTCTCCAACAAGCACTGTTGGCTGCCAGTAACAGAGTCTCCATTCTGCTCTATGGGATCAGAATGCTATATATACCCTCAGTTCATCTCTACATCCTATCCTCTGATGACTGTTCACAGTTAGACAGAGAGGCAGGAAACTTGTTGAAAGCAGAGCATTTTTTTCATTTGTGATTGTGAACTCCTCTCCCCTGCTGGGATTTGGGTGCTAGGTGGGCCCAAGGCTCTGAGCCACCCTATCTCTCTGCTCACACTGAGCAGAGGGGATTAACTACTGAGTGTCTCAGCTGAGGACACACATTTATTCCCTCCTTAATGAGAATACCTCTGTTATGAGAGTGAAAGTGGGTGCAAAAGGTACTTGTTGTAGGGGGAAGAAGTCATCCCCCTTTTCCACAGGCCCCTGTCCCTGGGCACCAAACTCATCCTGCTAGCCCACTGGATCCTGGCCCTAGCAGGGAATTACCAAGGATCTCAGAGTCTCTTTATCCTGGTGTGTTCCTGGGGCTCTCCACAGAGGCAACACAGTTCTTAGCACTGCCCAGACACCAGCAGTTGCTAACACTCTTTGGAGAGGAGAGCTCTGACAGCAGTGATTCAGGAGGGAAGCATCCTTCCCTTCCACATCACAACTCCCTGTTGCTGCTCCCACCTCAAGTACACCCCTCTGTGGCCCCTCCCAGCCCAGTGCCAGAAAGCAGCTGTCCCTCTCAGCTTCTCCAGTCCTGGGGACTGTTTCCAGCTCACACTTTGGGAACATTTCTGCACCCTCACCAGTGACCCCTGTGTGGCAGAGTGCCGGGGTGCCACACCCATGTCTGGAGGGTTGCATACCTGCAGCAATTGTTCTCCTTTGTCCTCCACAGGGACCTGCAAAGGGTGCATCCCAGTATGTTGCTGCTAGAGGCAAGAGTGGCAGCCAGTGGGAGGAAAAAGAGGCCCACCCTTTCAGCAGGTAGAAGCAGAGGGGGGTCAGGAGGGTCCTCCAAGAAAGGCTCCCTGCACTCAAGCTGCCATGGGTGGGACACCAAGGCAGGCCACCCTCCAAGAGGACATTCCCCCAGGGACACCAACATTGCCATTCAGAAAGGCACCTGGAGGGCCCAGGAAGCAGTCACTCATTTCATCAGCAAGATGATTGCTGTGGATGGTCAACCCTTCCCCCTCAGGGAGGATGTAGCCTTTCTCCAGCTGCTGCTCTGTTTCCCTGGTACTCTGTCTGCTCACAAAGGATCATGAGTCTATTAGTCTTGCTCACCATGCACCACTTCACAGTGGTGATGGTCAAGGGTAAGCTCTCCAGAGCACAAGGCAGAACCATGCATTTCACAGCAGACCTCTTGAGCAGACAGTAGTATGGCTACCTCTCCCTCATCACCCACTGGTGGCAACCAGAGGATCTCTTTGTACTGTCTGGGCATGGCCAAGGCCCCAGGAGGGGACAGTCCTGCCACCAGGCTACAAAGTGGTTCTGCTCCATTCACAGGATGCAGACCACATGGTGCAAAACATTGCTGCCATGATACAGAGTAGCCTGAAAGAGTGGGTGGGCAGGAGCAACACTGTCTGCGACTACATGGTTACGGATGCTGGTGCCAACATGCTGGTAGAGGGGCAGCATGTGTGCCTAAAGTTTTCTTTGGAAAACTGGGGTTGGCCCAGCCAGCTCAACAGGTGTTTCTTTTCCTCTGCAGAATAGAAGCATTCAGTGCAGTTGATGGGTGTGCCCTGGTCTAGACCTGCATGTTTCAGCCCGGGGGGGGGGGGGGCTATGAGAGTTGTGGGCATGCTTCCCTTGCTTGTGTGGTGTGGCTGGGGTGCCCATCAACCAGTTGTGTTACTTTGGGGGCCTTTATCAGAATTCTTGTCATGTTTGCCTTTCTGTCCATCAGAACCTTCCTTTGGAGACTGGGGGGGGGGGGGCTGTGAACTAGGGGGATGCTTGCCTTGCTTCCAGTGTCTGGTTGGGGGGGGGTCTTCCCAAGTGATGTTTCCCTGTGAGTTTGATGTCACTGTCCTGAACCATTCTGAAGAAGAGGAGGAGGAGAAGGAGTAGATTGGATTTATATCCCACCCTTCACTACCCAAGGGAGTCTCAGAGCGGCTTATAAACTCCTTTCCCTTCCCCTCCCCACAACAGACACCCTGTGGGGTAGATGGGGCTGAGAGAGCTCTGACAGAAACTGATCTTTTTCAAGAACAGCTGTGCCAGAGCTATGGTTTGCCCAAGGTCATCCAGCAGGTGCAAGTGGAGGAGTGGGGAATCAAACTCAGTTCTCCCAGATTAGAGTCTGCACACTTAACCACTTCACCAAACTAGACTCCTGTAACTGCAGCTGTCTTTTTCAGAGAGAGCATTGGGGTTAACTTTTTTTTGGGGTAGGGTGTCCATAACTGAAACTGCAGAAATGTAATCCACCTCCAGCTTGAAGAGATTGTAGAGAAGCAGGCAGCAGAGTGAGGTTTCCTGTATTTCTGGCCTTGTCAATCTCTTTCTTCACTTTGTTGCATGGGTACTCATAGAAGTATAGAATCACAGAGTTGGAAGGGGCCATGGAAACCATCTTGTCCATCCCCCTGTTCAATGCAAGATCAGCCTTGAGCATTCCTCACAAATGTTTGTCCAGCCACTGCGTAAAGACTGTCAGTGAGGGGGAGCCCACAATATCCCTAGGCAGCTGATTCCACTGTTGTACAACTCTTACTGTAAAAAAGGTTTTCCTAATACCCATCCGGTAACTTTCTGCCTTTAATTTAAACCCATCATTGCAAGTCCTATCCTCTGCTGGCAAGAGGAAGAGCTCCCTGCGCTCCTCTAAGGCCGTGGTCACATGGCCCCCTAATCCCAGATAAAGTCCCGCTGGGTTTTATTCCGGGTTTTTTTTTTTCGGGTTGGGATGTTCACACATCCCAACCCCGGTAGCTGCGGCGTTCAGGGGAGGCAAAATTGGGGCCGAGAAACTCACCGCAATTGAGCAGAGAAGCCGTCTTCGGGCAAGACAGTTGGCTGGCTCGCTTGCTCGCCCCCTGCTCCGCTCCAGGCCCTGAGCCTTGCTGGCCACTGCCACCTGGCACACTCCCCCTGGCATGCTTCTCCCTGCTTTCCACAGGCAGCGGCCGGCGGGGCTTGGGGCCCGGAGCAGAGTGCGGGGCGTTTTTTTCCTTTTCTTGTACTTGGGCGCTTGAGTGCCCAAGTGCAGGAAAAGAAAAAAAACCTGGGGGATGATCAGACAGCCCTTCTTGCAATCATTGCGAGAGCAGAATGTCCAGATTGGCTAAATCCCGGATTCCAAGTGCTACTTCCGGGAAAATACTTGATTTTCCCAGTGTCGGAAAACATGCGAGGAACCTGGGAGTGAGCCCGCTTTGGCATGGGAGTAGCTGCAGCTGGTCTGATCGGCCCCTTTAAATCCGGAAGTAAACAGCCATGACTCCCACTTTAAATGGCCATGTGACCGCGACCTAAGTGACAGCCCTTCAGATACTTAATGAGAGCAATCGTGTCCCCCCTCAACCTCCTCCTCTCCAGACTAAACATTCCCAAGTTCCTCTGCCTTTCCTCACAGGGCTTGGTCTCCAGGCCCCTGATCATCCTTGTCACTTTTGACTTGGTATCATCAGCATACTGCTGATACTCATATTTAACTTTTGGTCTACATGTACCCCAAGATCTTGTTCACACACACTGCTACCCAGTGTATCCCCCATCCAGTATGCATGTTCCTCCTTTTTTGTTACCCAAATGTAGAACTCGGCACTTATCCTTGTTAAATTGCGTCTTGTTCACATCCGCCCATTCTTCCTTGTGTTCAGTTCCCATTAAATTCTATATCTTCTGGTGTGTTTGCTGCTCCTCCTAATTTGGTGTCATCTGCAGATTTAATGAGTAGCCCTTCCACACCCTCATTCAGATAATTTATAAAAATATTGACAAGTACTGGGCCCCGAACCGAACCCTGTGGCATCCCACTGGACACCTCCGTCCATTCTGATGAAATGCCATTGACAACTACTCTCTGAGTGCAGTTCTCCAACCAGTTTCCTATCCACCTAACTATCCTAGAGTCCAGTCCACTGTCCTTTAGTTTACCTATCAGAACATCATGGAAAACTGTACTGTACTTCTACAACTGCTTGATGTAAGTTCCTTAGGTGTGCTTGTACTGTGCAAATGATGGATTATATGGATCATTTTAGATGGTGGGTAGAAACATGACAATATATGTCATCATCAGAAAGTATCCAATACAATATAAAGCAGTGCTTAGGTCTTCATCACATAGTTGTATAACGTTAGCAAGAGTGTGAACATGCTGTGGTGGACAGATCCAGGCTTTGGTTGATGATGGAGAAAAGTTTTTGAATCGGATGCAATCAGTCAAGGGTGCAATAAATGTGTAATCAGTGTATATCAAGCAGGACAGAAGCATCAGTGGCAGGCACTAAGGAAATGTAAAGACCAGTGTGGTATTTCAATGATCAGGAGGGGTCCATGCAGAGCAGAGGTGCCACAAACTTTGGGGTGCTTTCACACATAATAATGCACTTTCAATCCACTTTCAGTGCACTTGAACAATCATTTGCAAGTGGATTTTGCAGTTTCATACAGTGATACCCAATTGCAAAGAGCATTGAAAGTGGATTATTTAGTGTGTGTAAAAGTGCCCTTTGTTGCAAACATGTTCAGAAGGGGCCGAGGCCTGTAGCTGCACAGTAGCTGTCATGGTGGAATTTCATATCTTTTTTTGTTGCTGCTTTTGCCATCTGCATAGTGAGTGAAATAGGCTTGCCAAGTCTTCCCGGGGGGCGGGGAAAACCCTGCTCCAGCGGCCTGCTGCCTGCTAGCCGGGATCAGGCTGCCAGGAGGAACCCTGCCCCTGAATTCTTGGGCTGCAGCGATGTGCCTGGCACGATAACGTCAACCAGAGGTGACGTCATCACGTTGGGCACTTTTTTGGGGGGATGCTCTGTAATTTGAGGGAAAACTCCATGGTTTCCCCTCAAATTACAGAAGTCCCGCCCCCAACATGCCCGACGTGATGACGTCACTTCTGGGTGATGTTATCACAGTGTGCACGCTTTGCACGCATGCCAGAAGCCTCCCAGACAACAAAGGACCCCCCCCCCCGCCATGGAGAGGTAAGTACTTGGCAAGCCTAAAGTGAAATTAATTATCTCCCAGGATACTGGAGAGTAGGGTCAAATAATTAAGCAATGAAGAAGGACACTTGAGCAAAATAATGCTGATAAATGAATCAGTGTCTGGCAACAAGAGGTCTGTGGATTGAAGGGAGGAAGGAAGTCCATTGTGTGAGTTCTCACCTGAAAACATGAATACATGAAACTGTCTTATTCTGAATCAGACCACTGGTCCATCAAAGTCAGTATTGTCTACTCAGACTGGCAGTCATTCTTCGGAGTCTCAGGCAAGAGTCTTTCACATCACTTCTTACATGGTTCTTTAAACTGGGGATGCTGGGATTTGAAACTGAAGTCTGCATGCCAAGCACATACTCTACCACTGAGCTACAGTCCCTCCCCTGTACTGTACTGTACTGTTTGAACAGCAGAAGGTAACCCACCAAATAGGCTCAAGCTGCTCATGGACAGCCAAATCACCTGATAAAAAATCAGTTTCCTGCTTGTGGCTGGTGAGCAGAATGCGAGTGGGTGAATGTGATCGTCCCTAATGCATAGCTCTTTCTACAGTTTTGGGAGGATGGCAGCTGTTTGTCGGAGCACTGTTTGTTGGTGTTGTGGAAATATTCCTTGAGTCATATACTGCATAAATAAATATGATATGACTATAAATGTATAGCATCTGTAACATCAGTATGAATTTGATGGGCACGAAAAATAAATTAACCTCCTGCAGGCCACAGTGGGCCATAAAAACAGTACTTTACGGGAAGGAGGATAGACATAGCAAAACACTGCAAGACAAAAATGCACAAAATAGTTGCAGTCTGAACAAAAAGTTATCTCGCTAAAAAACGAGCACTGAGTCGACTGGACAAAACAGGCAAAGATACACCAGAGAAAAAAAGACAAGCCATGCACATTTCCCCCACCTCAAAGCAGGATTTGAAAGTGGTTGTTTGGTAAGTCATTAACAACCAGTTTGCAGCAATATAAATTTGGTGGACAAGTCAGTGGGAAGGGGGAGAGCTACTGGAAAGCAAGGGGAGAAAGTATAAATGCAAAACATTTTGCAGCACAATATAGAATCATTCTGAGCATTCAATTAGCAATGCACATGCTTTAGGTGTTCAAATGTGCAGCTTGCAATCTGAGATCATATTGCACTTCAAAGGCAAGAGTGACTGCACATTGCTGCTGGGAATGTCAAGCAAACTGCTCTGAGTTTCTGAAACAAGACAGCAGGTATAATTGTAATAAATAAAACTCACATATGCATCAGCCAGTCACACTTTTTCCTGACAACCATTTTCAGAAATCATTTTCAGAAGTATTTTTTCCCTTTGAAACCAGGTAGGATTCATTGTTGTTGTTCAATAAGCTACTCATGAAATTCATGCATGAATGGGCTGGCCTGGTTCATCTCAATGAATGGCATAGGCTTTGTGGAGAGGGAGCTCTGTTGGCGTATCAGCACATCCACCCCAAATCCTAGTGGCCTGAGTGTTTGTCTCTGTTATATGCAGCTACCAAAGTGTATCACATTCACATTAGTAACCCATTCTTCTTCTAAAGAGCTCATGCAATCCTATACAGGCCACTCTCTCCACACTTGAACCTCATATAACACCCCAGTATGTTAGGCTGAGGCAGTGTGAGCTTCATGACGGACTGAATACGGGTGAAGAAGAGCTGGCTTTTATACCCTGCTTTTCTCTACCTTAACGAGTTTCAAAGCAGCTTACAATTGCCTTCCTTTCCTCTCCCCACAACAGGCACCTTGTGAGGTAGGTGGGGCTGAGAAGGTTCGGGGAGAACTGTGACTGGCCCAAGATCACCCAGCTGGCTGCATGTGGAGGAGTGGGGAATCAAACCCAGTTCTCCAGATTAGAGGACACCACTCTTAACCACTACACCAGGTTGGCTCTCCTGTTGCTGCTCTAGAACATACTACCTTTGAGATAATATGAGTTAATGAGGAATAGTTCTGTGCATTATTCCTATATTCTTTGGCCATGGAATTACTAGGTGGTTTTGGCTGTGTATATATTTGAGCAGACTTATTTCCATGTCTCTTATTTTCATCATTTTAATGTTAATTTTGTCCTTAACTAACTGGCATTATTTTCTACAGCATATCTTGTTCTTGAATCATGTGATCTAAAATTTTAAAACCTGGAGATAACAAGGACCGGTGGAGGCACTTGGGATATTTGAGCTCATATTTCTGCTTAGCTGTGGAGACAAAGGGTGGCCATGGGCAACGATCTTCATCTTCAAAGTACTGAAATGACTACACGGGGTGCTGCTAGTGAAGGCAGCCAAGGCTTCACTTGTCAAGTGTTTTGTTTATTAGAAGAGCTGATTCACCTCATGGGGTTGCTTCAAGGGCAAATACAATAAATGTTTTTGTTTTGTTTTTTTTAAAAAACACTCTTATGTCATGAGTAGTAACTGTAGCACATTATTATTAGTTTCCAACAAGGTATTTCTTTGCTTGTGGTTGATTTAACAACCAGTACTGGATTGGACACAGCCAGCTTTTTTCATTTAGTCTCACTCAATTCACTCAATACAACCCACATCCCACATGCCTTTTGTACACACAGGTCCCATGATCCCTAGCAAATCCTTCCTTGGGGGTCAAAGGGAACTCCTCCTCCTTTTTCATCAGCAGAAAAGCTGGCTAGATCCAATCCATTATACCTTTCTCTTAACACTGATATAAGAAAAGTGAGTACATTGGAATGGCTCCAGATGCTTACGTGGCAGTTGTCTGTTGTTCATATTTAATTAATGGGGAATTTTTACAAATGCAGGTGCCCACAATATATATATATGTAATAATTTGACTTGCATAAGAAATGCCATTGTATTTCAGTGAGAGATTTTTTTGTTGCTTTGCATGTTCAGCTAAAGAATCTCTCTCTCTCTCACACGCGCGTGCGTGCACGCGCGCACACACACACACAAATAAATCTCTCTTTAGTTCCTTATTTCTTTTCCCCATGGTCAGGTTGGCTGCATCTCCAAACACTTGTAAGTACTGTATGTTCTGTCATATCCTGAAGTCATGCATTAGCACCTTTTCATTCAGCAAAGGGTGAGAACAGATATCTTTTGGCAGCTGACAGCAGGGAGCAGACAGAGAGGAGGGGAAAGAAGCTGTAGGACTAGGACACTGTGGTGGCCTAGTGGCTAGCATGGCTAATGTACCAGCTGTGAATAACCTCTTTTTTCCCCTTATCCCATCCACCCAACAGATGTCTCTCTGTCATTGTCATGTCCTCAAGCTATCCTGGTAAATGATTTGTGCATTATAAGTGAGTCACCAAGGTGGCAATTGAACCTCTTCACAGCTCAAAATTGTTGATGTGTGCACTGAGAGTGAAGTGTGTGTGTGTGCCTGTGTGTGTGTGTGTGGGTAGGTGGGTGAGAGAGGGAGAGAAGGAGGGAGGGAGGGAGGGAGGGAGAGAATGAGAATGAAAGAGGAAAAATAGGGAGGGAGGGAGAAGGAGAGAAATGTCAAGGTTACCTTGTTTTGCCTGGAGAATCAAAGGGGGGGGGGGAATTAACGGCTGGCTCTGTTTGGTCTTTTGGCTCTCCTTGCATGAGGCGGCCTCCTTCCTTCTTTGCCCAAGCAGATGCAAATATCACTTTGAAAAATTAAAAAAATGAAGAATGCAGTGATCTGTATTATATGTATGCTTTTCTATTGTGGGAAGAGCATTAATAAATATACAGAGAGCCTGCAAAGTTTGCCAGTATAAATAATGTAGCATTTCAAAGTGTGTCAGTAAATGTAATTGAATTTTTCAATGTAAAAATATAGTTTGGTTATAAATTGGAGTCATGCTTGACATTAGTCGGGCATTAGGAGATATTAATTAGGTAGTACTACTCACTTCTTTCTAGATTTTCTCCTACTAAATGAATGATTAGGAGATGGAAAATTTGCAACAATGCAATTTAGAGAATTTTTTTTAAAAATCTCCTCAAGAACAAGCAGTTTTCAGTGTGCGTGTGGGGGAAATAAATGCCTTTAAAAATCCTTGTCAGAGGGCTGTTTAAAACATGCTCTTTCCAATAGGAACACAATATGGAGAAGTTAATCTATTCTAATACTTTGTAATGATAATCAGCTACATTGAACAAGTAGCCTAGGGAAAAAAAGCTAGCTGTAGCCTCCTTTAAACTGGAGGAACAGCTAGCAATTGTACATTTTTACTGTAGGAGGATGACAACATTTCTTGTGACTTTGAACTTACTTTGGCCGTCACTGTTCTGGCAAGCGTTCTACATCTCCATCAGACAGCAATATTTTTTCACATGACACGTTCAGCATAATGTCTTAAAATTTACTTATGTGATCTTTGCATGTTGGCACCCTGCTCATATGTCAATATATTAGTTGGAGCATTTTGGCTTATGCAGGAGAAGCTGCCTATGGCTCTCATTCAGGGCTATCGTGACCTCCATATATCTAGCAAACACAGGCTATATTTTCTCCTTGTTGCAGATCATCCAGGAGTACTTCATCTTGTTAATCAGGCTGTTTTGTTTCATCAGCTAAGCACGGCACTTCCCTCCTGTATGATTTACTTGGATGGGGTTTTATTCATCCTTCTTTGTTTAGCTATCAGATAATAGTCTAGCTGTCCAGAGCTTCTCCTCTCCATCAATGCTCCCTCTAAGCTGTGGAGTCTTGTGAGCAAAAATTCTACTTTGTGAGCAACTGGCATTAAAGTTGTGAGCAAGCAATTTGGCTACAGCATAAATTAGTTTGCTCTGGAGCCATCCTTCCTGAGCTAAGACAACAATGTGTGAGCTGGAAGCTAAAATACTGTGAGCTAGCTCACACTAACTCAGCTTAGAGGGAACACTGCTAAGTCTCCATGTTTTCATCATGTTAGTCCCCCACCCTTGAATAATTTTTCTAGTGATTTTTTAAAACCTTGGACTTGGATCTTTTACCCATATGTTGGTTTTAGAAAGAGAGGTTTGTTTTGCCCCTATCCTAATGCTAATGCTGTGCAATCCAGAGTTAGAAAAAAAAATCCAATCATGGTCCAATGATTAAACAATGAAAACAGGCTAAAATAAAATTTTTATCGATGTAGCCATATCATATAATATCAGGGCTGGACAAAAAAAAATTGTTGGAATCAAAGTAAAACCTGAAAGAAAGAAAACATACTTCAAGATTTCCCAAAAGTTTAATAATTGTAAAGGTGCTTTGCAAGTCTAAAAAGCCATATGTTTTTAAAAATTTATAATTACAAAAGACCTGAACTATATATTTTTCTATTTAGACATTTGAATGAAGGGGCTTCATATTGGTGCTTTTTGAGCTATTGCATTTTGATCTCTGGGACCAGTTGACTTTGGTGAGGATGATATCTTCCCTCTATAATTGTCTTTGAAGAGATGAGTGAGGAAAGACTGCTTTGGTGATTCTTCCTTTGATTTATTTGTTGATATACCTTCCATTTTGTATTCTTCGTACCATGTCCAAGAGATTCAGTGTTGGAAAAGCTGCAAGAGTGGAATTTTCAGTCCATATCTGTGTGTGTGTGCGTGTGCAGCAGCAATCCCACTGGAACATTTTATTGCCGCATCTCAGGTATTGTCTAGTGGGGCTGGCAGTTACAATTATTTTGTAATAGCTGCTGGTGACCCCCCCCCCCTCCTGCAAGCTCCATGAAACCGCCAAACCCACAGTAGGTGCTGCTGCTGCTGTCTGACAATGCTGGCAGCTATTTGGGTTATAGTTACAGCTGCCGAGAACTACCATGGGTTCCCAGATACTTTATGGAGCCCCTGAGCACCATTCTGACCCTGACCTGGATAACCCAGGCTAGCCTGTTCTTGCCAGATCTCAGAAGCTAAGCAGGGTATTTGGATGGGAGACCTCCAAGGGATACCAAGGTCATGATGTAGGCACAGGCAATGGCAAACCCCCTCTGAACATCTCTTGCCTTGAAAACCCTACGGGGTCACCATAAGTCAGCTGTGACTTGATAACAAAAAAAAAAAATCATCTCACCTCACCCCAACCATATAAATATCTTTCATATGACCAGCTCCACGGGCCCTCAGCATGAATAGAATTCCTGTAATTCTGTCCACCTAGTTGCCCTTCTCAGCAGCTCTGGTTGTTGAGTCAGCAAGAGGGAGTGAATACATTATCTCATTCTCACCTTCACATCCCCCTTCCTTTCTGTGGTACCAGCAATGAATATGGCTATGGCACCTTCCCAGGTCCCTGAACCATCCCTAGTATGTCAGGTACCCTTGGAAAACTGTATGCCCCAAAGCTTTTGATGCCTTTTGATGCCTATAGCTGTGTACCAGGAAATCAGAAGGAAGTATGCTGGGGAGAGACCTCCTTTCCTCCTGGCTACTGCCACCACCTCTATATTAACTGCCACTACAGTAGCAGCAAGGCAAGGCTGTGAATTGGAGGAAGAGGGATGGAAGACCTCTTCTCCATCTTGGACTTTCAGATAAGTCAGAGAAGAACTCATCATAGGATCATAATGCTTGCCTGGTAATGAACACGAGCATTATGAGTCACTAAGATCTTCTGGACCTTGTTGAGTTCAAAGGTATTGTTACACCTAGTAAGGCAAACTGTTGCTGGCTCAACTCCTAAGTAAATATTCATACAATCAGAAGTCGCCATCATAATTGCTGGAGCAAATAGGATGCAGCTAATGCCTAACCAAGACTAAAGCCAGCTGTTGGTTGAACTGAAGTTTATCAGCTTTTGTTTTAAAGGTTATTCATTTACTTAAATATTTACATTCTGCTTTTCTCCCGAATGAGGACTTAAAGTGGATCACAATATCATTCTCCTGCTTTTTTATTTGAATCCCACAACAGTTAGGCTGAGGGAAAGTGGCTGGCCACAGATCACCTGGAGAGCTTCCATGGTAGATTAGGGATTTGAACCTCGGACCCCCCCCCCCCCCCACATCATAGGCTGAAGACAGACTGGCAATCTGGAGTGGGAGAACTCTGCTTGTGAAGTGGAGGAAGGGAGCCTGCTCAAACAGCCACAGCTGTTCCCCGGCTCCCTTCTGTACTTACCCACTTCCATGCCACTTCCCTGCCGCTTCAGAAGGACACCAGGAGAAAGTGGTGTCCAGGGGCTGTCTGCCGCTTGTTTTCCGCTTCCCGGCAGTGTGAACCGGAAGAAGGGGGATTCAAGCGGAGGTGGCAGTGTGAACGTGAAATGGCCCAGCCATGAGCTGCAGAGGCCAGCCCACCTGGGGCCGCTCCACAGCAGTCTGAACGCTCCGGTCCAGTATGCTAACGCAGGAGTTTGGCCAGTGTGAACAGCCAGCCCCGGAGCAGTTTTTCCCCGCAACTTTCGGACCCGCTTTCCTCCCGCTCCAGATTGCCAGTCTGTCTTCAGCCACAGTCTCATTCTCAAACCACTATTTATTTTATTTATTTACAGAATTTGGATCCCACCATTCTTCCCTTATAAAGGCCACCAAGGCAGCTAATTGGTAGGAATGCCCACTCATCGCCAAATTTTGGGAACAAATCATACGGCAGATTGAGAGATTAACAGGATATGCCATAGCTTTAGATACAACGATGCTGCTCCTGCATCTATGGCCACCAGATGGTACACCTGAAAAAACAAAGAAATTAATAAACATGTTAATAATAGGAGCAAAGGTAACAATAGCTCAACAGTGGAAATCTACCATTCCCCCTACAACCCAATAACAGCTGCACAAGATATGGGAATACTTTCTGTTAGAGAAATACAATATGATTACTACCACAGACCCAGCTGAAAGAAAAACATGAGTACTAATAGATAAATGTTACCCGCGGCTAGAAAAACTAGATGTAGACAAGCTTGAATGGGAATCCATAACAGAGACAAAATTTAAGCTTCAAGCTTTAGGTTAATGTACCGGTTGGTCAAGAATTTAGCTATAAAAAGTCACTAAGATCATATCCTGTTCCCTGTAGCTGAAAATATTTCTTTTTTCCTGTAACTCTAAATATTATAATGTTAGACTAACACAAGAGTTTGTAACCTCCACTGCAATGATGGCATCTTTAACAGTTGTGTTTGAGATGTATATAAGTGTTTATTTCTGTACTATTCCTTAACATCCATTGAGTTATCCTATATGCTGTTTATTAATTAAAAATTGAATTTAAACAAACAAACCAAGGCAGCTAACAATTTAAAACATACATGTTGAAATTGCATTTTGAAACCATTAAAATCAATCCCTTCTCCGAAACACACATGATTAAAACAACTGAAAACCAGAGTTAAAACACATATAAACAAAACAAAAGTCTTCACCCACAGGCAGAAGATGGCAATAGAAGGGGACAGCTGAATCTCCCTGGGGAGAAGGTTCCAGAGCTTTGGTGCCATGACTGAGAAGACCTTCTCCCAGATTACCACTCATCTAATCTCAGAAGGTGGGAGCATCCAAAGCAGGGCCTCCAAAAAATGACCCTACTGGTTGGGATGGTGTTCCTTCAAGTATATTGGTCCCAAACCATAGAGGCCTTTGAAGGTCAACACCAGTACCTTGAATTGTGCCCAGAAATAAATTGGGAGCCTGTGTAGATGGGTCAAGACTGGAATGATATGGTCCTCACAATTCATACCAGTCAACATCCTGGCTGCAATATTCTGTAACAATTGAAGTTTCTGAACACTTCTCAAGGGCAGATCCACATAGAGCACATTCCAGTATTCTAATGTAGATGAAGCAGGGCATGCAATACAGTGGCCAGATCTTTTCTGCCCAGGAAAGGTTGCAGCTGGCGAACCAGTTGAAGTTGGTAAAAGGCATGCCTGGCTGCAGCTGCCATCTGCTTACCCAGCAGTAGGCCTGGGTCCAAGAGCACCCCAAGACTACAAACCTGTTCCTTCAAGGGGAGTGCAGCCCCATCCAGAAAAGGTGATACCTTAACTCCCAGGTCAGATCTTCCATCCAACAGTAGCAGGGGGGGCAGTGGTCAGGGGTTTCAGGGTAGTGGCTTCACCAACTCAGCTCTTTGCAGGGTGGTGGGCTTGCAGCTTGGGGCCCAGGCTGCTGCCCCAGATGCCCAAAAGCTTAGACTGCCCCTGACACCATGCTGGCTCTCATCAGCCCAGATGCTGAGATCCCTGACAAAGGATCAAGGCAGCTCAAGGATGGAATATTATAGTCCTGGGTGGCCTATGGCAGTCTCAGAACTGTTACCCTTTAGATTCCAATATTGGTTTTCCTGCAAAAATGCAGTTTTGTTGGTCAGACCCGAAAAATAATGGTAAATCAGCAATCCTAATGGAGTTAACTTATCCCGGTCAGAGGAGGCAACCCGAGCAGGAACTGGATTTGTTGGAATTTGGGGTTTTTGCTCAGATTATAGCTCCCCTAACAATTCTTATCAACAAGAAATTTTACACCATTCTGAAGGTATCCTAATGTGCTATTAAATATGAGAAAGCCTTCTCCAGGAAATAAATGCTGACTAACAGCATACTGTGTTCTTTTGTGAGGTTTTTTATCTCCATGAAGTATGATCAGTGGTAAAATGTAAATAAAAAACCCTAAATTGCTTTCTCTGTCTTGTACTTTCAGCAGTTAAAGTGAATGAAATCTCCTCTGAGGAAACATCTGACTAAGCAAAATAATGGTTATGCATTCGTGAAAATGTTTAATGAACTCCCCAGTTAAAATGCTGTTATTTTAGAGCCCATTACTATGTGTGTTAAATTAATTTGAGGCTACATAGTTGAAGCCCCCCCCCCCTTTCCTGTGTTAATATAGTCAAAAATAATTGACCTTAGCTCACATGAGAGGGCAAAGAGCTTGCACGGTCAGGAATGTTGGCAGTGCAGTCAAATGCAAGAACCCACAAGTGGAGGAGTGTGTAGTTCACAAATCTTGTCTCTGTACTCATTTGTCTAGTGTTGGTTCAAAGTCAGGGAACTTGCCAAAGATCAAACACATCTTTTTTCTTTAAACAGTGCATATTGTAAATATTCTAGCTGGCATTCATTTTCTGTTTCTTCCCATTCTCAAACATACATATTTACTATGCCTACAATGTTTGGGTTTATATTTTATAGGCTGAAGGGAAATGTATCACTTGTCTGCAGAGTAAGATATTTCAAATAATGGTATGTAATCCTCTGCTACTAGAAGCTGAGAGCAATTCAATTACTTTTTTTAAAAAAAATCAGGCTGTATAGAGCTTAAGCATTCACCTGAGTCTAACAGTGGATGCCAATCTAATTTGTCCTTTAGGTGAACTTTAGAAATTGTTTGGCCCAAGTAGATGAGTGGCTCAGTGTCCTGAGTCACATTTATGCTTCATTGATGTTCAAATGTAAAATTAGTGTACAGAATACTATGTATAACAATCATTAATGACATGATACAATAATTAACTACTGATCTAGGGCTCCACCCATGCTCTTATGCCCTGTATTACTGAGATCGCTGGTATATAGTATCCTTGCATGCACTATGCCCACAATGTGCTTAAAAGGGAATCCCATGAGATAAGTGCTAACAATATAGAGAAAGAACTCATGTAGCTGACTAGGTCCTGAGAGAGCTTTAACCCCCCTCCCCAAGGGCATTCTCTTACCAAGAAGCCATTATAAATACATAGACAGTACTTAGCTAGAGAACAGACTGTGTTAATAAGGAAATAAGCTGAGAAAGCATGCTAGTGAGCTAAGAGTTCAGGATCTAAAATGCCTCCTCCTAGTTCCATAAATTGGAAGCCTGTCCAAAATAGTCTTGCACATGGATATCTGCAGTTGAAATGGCATAAATCCATGTATGTCTAATTTGTGATTAAGGAGCAATTTGGATCACAAGCCAGAGTAATGCAAGAGATTTAATAATATCATATGACCAGTAAGCAGCCTGATACAAAAGGAACCTAGCCATTGCTCTCAAAGGATGGTTAGTTATAAGTGGTCCTTCAGATAGTCTGATCCCAGGCTGTAGAGGGCTGATCTGGTGGAGGGAAGAACCACGTGCACCCCCTGTGTGGGCCCACATTCAGCATGTGCTCTGCCAACTGCACTGGCTGCCTATAAAGTACTGGTTCCAAGGTTCAAGGTTCTAGTGCTGACTTTTAAGGCCTTATGTGACCAGGGACCTGCATATCTCAGGGACTGTCTTTCCCCATATTTGCCCTGCAGAGCTTTGCATTCAATTGATCAACATCTTCTGGTTGTCCCTAGCCCAAAGAATGTCTGGCTGGTCTCAACTAGGGACAGGGATTTCTCCACCCTGGCCCCAGCCTGGTGGAACAAGCTCCCAATTGAGATCAGGGCCCTGAGAGATCTATTACAATTCCACAGGGCCTGTAAAATGGAGCTGTTCCACTGGCCTTTCAACTGAGGCAGCAGACGTCCAGATGTTCCATTTCTTGGCCTCCCCTACAGACAGCCCTGGCCTTGTGGTCAGTGACTTGATATCTAACAACACCACTTAGAAGCCTTCATCCGAGCCTCGCTACCGAGGCAACTTTCACTCTGGTTCTCTAGTCTTCAGGTGCTAAATTTTGAATTTCAACTTTCTGAATTTTTCCATGTTGTCTGAATTTGATATTGTCACAACTTTTATGTGACCTTGTAACCTGTCCTGAGCCTTCCCGCAGGGAGAGCAGGAGTTAAATGAAAGAAAATAAATAAATAAATAAATAAATAAATAAATAAATAAATCTTTGGAAGAGGGATGGGATGCAAACATGATGACTTACCTTAAAAAAACCATACTTACATCCTGAATATTTTGATTTTCAGCACAACTTGGTGTTAGCACTAGGACAGCAGGGTTTTTCTCCCCTAGATAGCTTATGCAGGAAATCAATAAATCACCTCACAGCCCTATTGCTGAAGGTTGCCAACATCCAGGTGGGGCCTGGAGATCTCACAGAATTACAACTGATAGCTAACAGAAATCAGTTCCTCTGGAGAAAGTGGCTGCTTTGGAGGGTGGATTCTATGGCAATATACCCTGCTGGTGACCCTTCCTTACCCGAACTTTGCCTCCCCAGGCTCCACTCCCCAAATATCCAGGTATTTCCCAACCTGGAGTTGGCAACCCTAAACAGCAATGAAGTGCAAAAACTACCATGCTTCACCCTGAAGCCACTTGTATTTTTCTGAGCACTCTTCTTGAACATGCTTCAGTGGACATTTGCAAATGCTGAGTGGGCTGTTTGCAAAAAGCATGTACCCCCAGAGAGATGCCTGTCCCCCTCCCTGCCAGTTCCCCTCTCCAAATCACAAACATACCTTTTTAAATGCTCTGCAAGGACATACATCTTTAAGCAGAAGATAGGCCTTCAGTATTCCTGTATCTGGGGTCTCTCTTGCTTGTAAATTATTTTCCCCTGTCTTCCCTTAGCATGGCTTCCTGCTAGAGCTGATGGGCACAGTAGTGTGTGTGTTTTTTGCCCCCTAAACTGAATTGGAAGGCAGAGAAGAAATAAATTTCCTATCCACTCCAGCAATCCAGTGAGCCCTGAACTCGTGCCAACAGTGGCTGGAACTGGCTGTGTGATGATGAATGCTACCAACTGCACAGACGCCAATATACCCAACATGCTGTTCCATTTTAAATTGCAAACAAATAATCAATGTAAGTAAATGGAGCGCTTGACATAGAGTAGGGTTGCCAGATAAGTGTTGAGAAATACCTGGAGATGGGGGGGGGGGGAGCCTGAAGAGGCCAAGGGTTGTGGAGATGAGGGACCTCAGTGGGATGTCATGCCATTGAGTCCACCTTCCAAAGCAACTATTTTCTCCAGGGGAACTGATTTCTGTAACCTGGAGACCAGTTGTAATACCATGATATCTCCAGCCACCACCTGGAGATTCGCAGGCCTAACATAGAGGGGGGAAATGGGCATCACAAACGGGATAAATTTAATTGTTAAATGTATTATTTGTGAGGATCACAGCATCATTAGTGCTGGGTACCCAGGGCAGATACTGTGATCTACTGAGAGTTACATAGGAGACCCCAGGTAGGTTGGTTTATTTTCATACTAAGCAGAAACAACAAAAACAATAAATATATATAAAGTTATGCTCTGCTTTCTTTATCCAGAATAGCACAAAGAGTTGAGCTGGCCACCAACTTGAACCACGTTACCTGGATTGTACCTCTCAGACAGTGCCAAAAACTTCAGTTCTTTCCCAGCTCATTGAATTCTGCAAGGAACTTCTCCCCATTCTGACCACCCCCATTTCCAATGAGATTGCTGACAAGTACAAAAAAGGTGTTCCCTAATGAAGTCTAGCATATGCTCTAAGGTCATGTAGGAGGAAGAGTGCCTCAATCTTTGAAGTCATTTGCAATTAGAGGGAGAAGTAATTGAATTGGATTCCTGCGCCATCTCCTCCTTCCATTTCTATCTCTCATGCATGGACATTACCTATGACCCCAAATTAAATATTAATAAAATGCAGATTTTAAATATTAAAGCTTTACATTCATGTTAATGAGTACTGTCAATCAATTGAGGGCTAAACATGTAGCTAATTTCAGAGTTCAGATCAGATGTTCAAAATTGTCTTATTGGAGGGGGACTGTAAATCAGGAAGTAAGAAAAAAAAAGATCTTTGCTTTCTGAAGCTCACAATAGCTAATATCAGTGCCTTTAAAATGTTTTGCAGTGCAAAATAATGCAACATAATAGAAAAGTATTTTTGTTTAAAATTCAGTGCAGATTATATGTTTAATATCTTACTTATCACAAGGATCTACAATACTGTTGCGTTCTTGTTTTGTATACATGTTGTAATAAACTCAATAATTTTTTTTTAAAAAACTAAAAAAGAATGTTTTTTTTTTGTTTTTACATTAAAGTTGTTTCTTGAAGTAGTGTTTGTTCTGCAGTGATCTATGCAAGATACTTGTGTTGTTGTGTAAGTGTGGACCTCTTAGTAAAAAATTGCAGTTAAGGGAGGAAAGTTTCAGTTTTGTTAAATGGCAATAATAATATGAAGACTGGCTTCTCCCTTATCTAACAGATTAATTGCATGATAATATAGAAGAAGATGAGATAGATGCATTTTATTTTCATATTTCTGTGTGGGAGTGCAAACAGCAGATTCAGAAATATTAAAATTATTTATCAGTCTTCATATTTTAGTCATGCATGGAAATGTCTTTATCCTTAAGGCAAGCATGTGATTATTTGTATACCTACTTGTAAGTTATGTAAGTGGAGCTCTAAATCCATGGGGGGGTAATGTTCACATTCTTTTTCTATCTTCATTTGCTAGGCAGTAAGAGAGTGATTCAGCCTGCCCGGTCACTAGCTAGTAGAACCTTCAGAGGCTGGATAATTCCTTATACCCCTCAAGGATATAACGATGATTATGTTCATGGTTCTCAAATGGAGACTATTTATTTTTGTAATGCCTATGCCAAAGTGTTGTGCTGACTGAAGATCTGCACTAGGACTAAGGGGAATCCAGGTCCAAATCCCCACTTTACCATGTCATGAGTTGCCTTTGGGCTAGTCATTCTCTCTCAAGTCTAAGCTACTTCACAGGATTGTTGTGAAGATAAATTGGAAGGAAGGAGACCACGTAAGCTGCACTCTTGGGCAGAAGTTTGGGATCAAAATTATGAATAAATAAAACTAGCCTTTCACTGTAAGGTGGCTTTCAGTGTAGAAAAACATTCAACAATGATAAGCCACAGCTGGAATGATAACTGTAGTAAAGACAGAACTAAAAGGTAGAATAGCAGAAAAAAAATGCTGGTGGCTACCTGTTGACCAATGTGGATAAGAGATCATTTTAAACTCTGGCACACATCAATCATCATTCTGTAAGAGTATGTATTTGCAGTGGGGTGGTTTGCAATGAGTGGTTTGGGAATTGTTCTGGCCATGTGAAAATACCAAATCTCAATCTCTATACAGAGAAAAATATGGCCTATAAATATGTAGAAATATATCTAAGGATGATCTCTCCTATTATAATTTATGTTCCAGTTGCCCTGCTTATATGCATAAATGAAGAAAGTTTATGAGGAAAATGCAAAAATATTGAGTTGGAACTGCACAGTAAGTGAGAAACATGGCTTCCCATGCAAAACAAAACCATTTTGTTCTTTCCTTTATATCCCCCAAGTATAGTAAAGTGTAAATATAATATAGTAAAAGGTTGCAGTCACATATGCCAGAAGTTCCGGGGGCGGGGGGGGGGGGGACAAGGCTATTTCCTCCGGCGGAATTTGACCCACAGTTGTACCATCACACCTCTCTTGGAAGCTGCGAGCGCAGTCCATCATGTGTGTGATCAACTGTGAGTTGGGGTTTTTCCCGTGCATTTAAACAAGGGATTGATGAATCACACCTCCACACTGAGGGCTCCCTATGGAGTTTGCAATGATGCGCATATTGCAAAGTGGGGAAAAACAGCAGCATGGAGTTGGGATGGCCTGATCAGACCATCCCAAAGCCATGAGAGTGCACTGGAGCGATCAGACACGGGAAAGTCTGTCCATGGCTCGTTGCAACCCGTTTACTACTGTTTTTTCCCTGGTGTCTTTTAACTCCACTTCTGTGGTGGAGCAAAACAGGTTGCTGACGGCTACGGGGCGCTTCCCAGATGTTGTTGTCTGATTGCTCCCTTTAAATCCGCCCAGCATTCACGCCTATGTTGGGTCTAATTCTGTGTATGATCACAGCCAAAGAGCGGCATAGGGTTGCTAACTGTGTCTTGGTAAATTCCAGGGATTTGGAGGCAGTGCCTGGGGAAGGTAGACTTCAGTGCTCAAGAAGGTTGTGGTGCCACAGTGGTTGCCCTCCAAACACCATTTTCTCCAAGGGAACTGATCTCTGTCATCTGGAGATCAATTGTTACTCCAGGAAAACTCCAGGCTCCACCTAGAGGTTGGTAACCCTAGAACACATGATGTTATATTACCACACTGCCAGATTCCCGATCCCTGCTTCTTTTCACCCAACAGTTTTATGTATGTATTCAGTTGTATGTATTCAGCTACCTTTGCCCCCAAATCAATAGGGAGAGATTTACGTTAGATTCAGGAGAAGAGCCTAGCACTTCCCTTCATTGTTATCCTCCAGTAGGCCCAAAGGTACACTTCTTCTGCTTCCAGGGAAATTGCCCTGAAGTTCAGGTGGGGGCTGGTGATCTCCCAGAATTACAACTGATGTCCAGACTACAGAGATCAGTTACCCTGGACAAAATGGGCACTTCAGAGAGGGGCCTCTATAGCAATATACCCCACTGGGGTCCCTCCCCTCCCCAAGCCTCACACTTCCTAGGGTTGCTTGGTCCATTGGTCCAGTTGGCGGAGGATGGGGGCAGGCCCATAGCTATGGTGGGGCATCTCAGGGCCATGCCCCCTCACTTTACAGCCATGCCCCACAAGTTCCTATGCCACAGAATATGTTTTTAAAATATCTATTTGTGTATTATTTGAGTTAATTCACGCTGCACTGCACTCCGCCCTGCCCTGATTAGCCGTTCCTGTGCCTTCTCCTGAATCGCCGTTCCTGGCACCCCGTGACCTTGTGAGCGCCACCCTCCCTACCTGTACCCATTCCCACAGTGTGAATGAACTGCTAAATAAATCCTCAAGAGTCTCGGCATCTTGCACAAAAAGATAAAGGCGAGCTGTGGGAGAGAGCTGGGTTCACACACTTCTCTGCCATTGCTCTCGCAACCATCCTGTACTGGCTGCCAATGGCTGTCTCTTTCTCTCCTGCCTCAAGCAGCATCTCTTTCTGTCTCTTCCTACCCCACCATTGACCAGGTGGGGAGATACCCTGATAGCTCCAATTGGGTGGTTTGAGCCAATGTAGGGGAGGAGGTCAGAGGGAGAGGAGGAAATTCTTTCTCATCTCTCTTGCTTTTTCTTGAAAACTGCAGCCAGAGAACTTGAAATTCTCCACTGCCTTCTCTTCCCTCAGGAGGTTTGGTAGAAGTTGGGGGTGGGGGGGGGGAAGAGAGGAAACTGGTGGAGCATCTTTGCGTTCATCCCTTGGGCTGAGGGGAGAACGTGGTGGCCAGGTCTTTCTTCTCCCTTTTCCAGGCTGCTTAACCTTTGGACTTTTTTGAAAAAAAAATTCACCAGGTGGATAAAATGATAAATGACTTGTCTGTACTAATATTACTACTTATAAGTATAAGCATGACAGTTTTGTACAGTTGTGTACAGACAGACACATAATGGCTGCCCCACAAGAAAAAAATATACCTCATAAACCAAAAAATCTGGACTACCGGCCTGGGATGGGGGTGAACTTACTGGGAGTGGGAGGGAAGAAGCCAGAAATAAACATAATATGCCTATGTCACCCAGAAGTGACATAGGCACGACAGGGACATTGGAGGTGACAGTCTGGTTTGTGGGCAAAACCTTTACGGTAGAATTAGCTTCTACCATAGAGTTTTGCCCAAAAGCCAGAGCATCGCCCCCTGACATCACCAATGCCCCTGTTGGCCAGCAAGGCACTTTTAGTGCTCTTATGGATTTTGAGATTCATAAGCTTGAACTTGGGTTGCTAATATTGGAAGGGCCACGTGCATTCTCCGTTAGAGGGGAAAGCTCCAGCCCATGCCAGGAGGCTGACACCCTAGACAGTTCACCTAAGACAGAGACAAAAGACTCCTTCTGCCATGAGGTTTCTTTCTGTCGCACCTCGCTGGTCAACCCCTGCCCCATCCAACTTACCTGAATGATTATGCTAACGTGGTTACCTAGCAACTGATGGTCGGGCCATCACCCAGATGGCCAGAGCTATTAACTAACAATAGAAGTGGCCCAGGTGAGTCATCGGGCCTTGCACAAGGTGTGTCCCTGGTGAGATCATAGTTTTGCAATATTGACCACCCCTCTGTCACCAACCCACTTTTTACCTTTAACCTATAGTAGGGTCAGTAGGGAATGGACCGCCTAGTAGGTGTGTTAGGGGGATGTGGTCTGCGCAGCCTGCCCCCAAGACCACCTAATAAAAGACCCTGTACAGAGGTAATCGGTCTCTTGAGCCATCGTCCCCTATCTGCTTTACTATCCCTTATGCCTAGCTTGCTATACCCATACCCTTGCCTCCATCTTTAAATCTCTGTATTCACAATCAGAGAGAACCACGTGGTCTCACAGGTTCGAGCCTTGTGTCCCATATTTTTCTATATTTTCCTTCCCCATCCAATTCTTCCATCGGTCAGACAACTCATCTTTAGGAAGGTAACGTATTGCTTCCCCACCAATGAACTCCTGCTCATGCAAACGTGCTACTTCCTGTCTTTGTTTCTTAGGCCTGTGTCAGTGTGTGTGTGATTACGATTCCGTGTGCCTGAACTACATGTTTTCAGTAAATACCATTTAAACTGAACTGCAGTCTCACTGCCTATTCACTGGGAACTCCCGGAAGGGGTGGGACGGGACCTTGTTAGTTGGCAAGAACCCGTGTATTTTGCCAATTGCTAAACGTAAATCAGAGCAATTCGGCTAACACCCCAACATCACTTCTGGGTGACGTAGGCACATCACATTTATTTCTGGCTTCTTGCCTGTTTGGGGGGGAGTAATTCCCTTCCACCATCCAGCTTGCACACCAGCTAGATTGAGTCATATTCTCCTTAACAATCACAAACAGGGAGTTGGTTTTTCATTAAGAAGTTCAGCTGTTCATGAACAGCTCAGTTCAGTTCAGAGAGTTGCTTTTAGCATACTCAAAAAGTACAGCTCAATACAACTGGCAAAAATTCATGCATGCACAACCTGAAAATTGTAGTCATTTAATTACCCATCCCAAGTAGTGAGAGCCACTTTGGTGTAGTGGTTAAGTGTGTGGACTCTAATCTGGGAGAACTGGGTTTGATTCCCGACTCCTCCACTTGCAGCTGCTGGATGACCTTGGGCAAGCCATAGTTCTGTCAGGGCTGTCCTTGAAAGAGCAGTTTTCTCAGAGCTCTCTCAGCCCCGCCTACCTCACAGGGTGTCTGTTGTGGGGAGGGGAAGGGAAAGGAATTTGTAAGACATTCTGACACTCCAAGTGAAGGGTGGGGTATAAATCCGATCTTCTCCTCTCCCCCCCCCCCATCCATCACTTTGGGGGGAAGTTGACATAGTTGACTACAGAGATTCAGAAGTGGCAGCATGGCAGAAGGAAATGAAACTTCAGCATCCAAATACTGTAAAGCTGCAGAGCAGTTTGACAGCTGCTTGAGTTAGATAATGGTGAGGCAAGGAGATCCAGAGCTTGGCTTACAAGTGATTATGGCTTCTGAAAACAGTATGTTTCCCTTCAGAAAGTGTTTGCCAGGAAGTTAACTCTACCTCTGTATTTGCAATCCAGAGTTCCATTTATTTAAAGAGATGGAACTTTAAACTGGTGGTGGCCGACCAAAGTGCACTTGGCTAGGGTAAAATATGCCTCCCTATGTGCCTCACCACCAGCTCAGATATTCATTGAGTGTCCTGTTTCTTGTGTGTAGGATATATAAATGAACTCCATGATAAAGAGGGCACTCTCAGGGTTCTGGAATACTGTCCCCAAACAAGACCACTGGAGTACTCGTTTGCTGGCATTTAGAAGGACCAAGGATTTTACCTAGTGCTGTTTGATAACATTGCCACCTACGGTTTTTGATCTTCTATACATTTGGCTTCTGTTTTAATATCTTGAAGAATAACGAAATTGGTGGCTTTTGTGAGCCACTGCTTACTTTTTCAGATAGGTATCTGAAGAATAGGTATCTGAAGAAGTGAGCAGTGACTCACGAAATTTCATATTCTGCCACAAATGTTGTTAGTCTTTAAGGTGCTACTGGACTCTTGCTCTTTTCTACTGCTTTGTTGTTGTTCAGTTGCACAGTTGAGTCCGACTCTTTGTGATTCCATGGACCACATCACGCCAGGCCCTCCTGTCCTCCTCCATCCTCCAGAGTTTGCTCAGCTTCATGTTTGCTGCATTGATAGCACTGTCTAGCCATCTCATCCTTTGCCATCCCCTTCTTCTTTTACCTTCAATTTTCCCAGCATCAGGGTCTTCTCCAGTGAGTGCTCCCTTCTCATTTGGTGGCCAAAGTTATTTGAACTTCAGCTTCAGTATCTGGCCTTCCAGGGAACAGTCAGGGTTGATTTCTTTTAGGATTGACTGATTTGATCTCCTTGATTTGATCTCCTAACATGGCTACCCATCTTGATCGGTTTTATCAGTTTGTACAGACTTTTGTTCTTAAAATATTGTGATCTGTCTTGAATGTAGGAGACTTGACATAAAAATAAGTATAAAATTAACACGTAGCTTTAAGCAGGTCTTTCATCTTTAAGAAAAATTTGCCTTGATATAGTTCCAAATTCTCTCATTATAAAATATAACGGGTAGAATTGAATTGCAGTGTAAATAGATCTCTGGCATCCATGTACAATTCAACATGTTTATGCTCTAGAAATGTTAATGCACAAAGATGCAGGGATGAAGTCCAGGGATGTGGTGCTCCTCAATGTCCCCCTTTTCCCCAATGGTGCCCTAGAAGAGCCTCAGATATGTCAGGTGGAGGGGTTCGGTTTTCAGCCTTTCTCCTGGTCAGGCCCTGGAGACTGGCCCATGGGGCGGGGGTGGCTTGCATCCCCTTCTAGCTTCACCTTCCCATCTGCCTTTAAAACATTCCACTCCCAGCCTGGTCAGGCCTAATGGGGCTGGGACCAACCATTTTTACCCCTGCTTCTCCTGGTGCAAAGTTACGCTGCACCAGGTCCCACTGCACCCTCCTCACTGCTGCTGTGCTTCTCAGCCCCTGGGGAGCATCTGTTGCTGCACTGAGTCAAGGATCTGCTCTCCCAGCTGAGCTGCTGTGCTAGGCTTCCTTCTTCTGTCAGCGGCTTCAGGCAGGCCTCCAGTGAGGAACATTCCATTGCTGCAGTATTCCTCGGCTCTGGGCTCCAGGAGTGTGTTCCTTTGCTGGAAGCCACTGCTGACAGCTCTCCGGTTCCTCTACATGTTGCAGCAAGCCTGGGGATGGAACTGACTGTGGAGGTAAGTGCAGGAACAGGTGTGCTGACCCCGTATACAAAGATATGTCAGCTATCTGTACTCTGGAATACAGATAAATGGAGGGCTCAGGCTTCAGAATCCACCACTGACCAAACACCTCAGTGACAACATGAGACAGGACCAGCATGTTTCTGTGAGATTACTGATTTTTCCCAATACTGTGGACACCGTATCAATGAGAATCATAGTCTATTCATGTTCTTCAAAGTGTCTTTATGCACTGGGCACAGAGTATCTGATACTTGGCGGGGGTAGCTTCTCATCAGAAAACTGGTCAGTGTAGACCTGCTCAGTATTGCTGTCCCTTGTTAAGGAACTTATAGCTCAGTAGACTCCGTGGCAAAATGCCATTCAGTCTTTGAGACCATATCTCAGACACCTAGTGAAACCAGAAACCAGACACTACATGATAGAATTGTAGAATCATAGAATCCCAGAGTTGGAAGGGGCCATACAGGCCATCTAATCCAACCCCCTGCTCAATGCAGGATCAGCCCACAGTATCCCTGAAAAGTGTTTGTCCAGTCGCTGCTTAAAGACTGCCAGTGAGGGGGAGCTCACCACCTCCCAAGGCAGCTGATTTCACTGTTGCACAACTCTTACTGTAAAAAGGTTTTTTCCTAATATCCTTCCTGCCCTTAATTTAAACCCATTATTGCGAGTCCTACCCTCTGCTGCCAACAGGAACAGCTCCCTTCCCTCCTCTAAGTGATAGCCTCTCTTGATACCCAGTGACCAGCTTCAGGATTCTTTAAAATAATTTCCAGTTGGCCTCCTGTAGTTGTCGTCATTTGCACAGGATCACTACAATGTCTATAGGCTTCAGGCATATAGCATATACTGCAAGAAATCAGATTTTAGGGCTAGATAGAGTAGTTTGGGAATCACTGGGTGGGTGTTTTAGTCTGGCAGTTAGGCACAGACCCAGAAGCAAGAGATGAATTTGGATTTTTGGAACTTTCTGGGGATTTTGTTGCTAAGTTATCTCCACTTCCATTATTTCCTGCAGCTGGTAGCCATCATAAATGACTTCTGGAATGCATCTTGCAAGCTATACCAAGGTGTGATGTGGTTCTGCTCTTGATAGCATGAAGACTGCTCATTGTGATGGCTGTACCAGGATCAAAGGTGGCCAAGGGGCTAAAGTTATTGACAGCAGCAATCTGTTACTGTAGCAGCTTTCTGCTTGATACCAATGTTCATTTTCTACTGGTGTGCAAATGTATGGCTATGTATAGGCCATTTCTATGTATAGGCAATTGTGGTATTGTTATCTCCCCCTTAACAGCTTGATAAATGGTTGTTGTGTTATGGCATCGCATTCAATCTGGCCAATTAAAGTGATATCTTCCTGTGTTTATTGAGATTTCCATGGTACAAATATAACTAAGGCTCCCTGCCCTATCCTCATACCATTTGTGCATAGAATCATAGGACATTCATTTGGGAATATAGGGTTTCTTTCCCACCATCACCCCCCGAGAAGTTAGAAACATATATATTGTCATAAGCTCCAGATAAAACTGTGATACATATTATTAGCAAGAGGTCTACTAAATGGCCATAGTGGGCAAATGTGAGTTCCAACCATCTTTGTCCCAGAGTCCTTTCCCTTGACTCCTGCTTCCTCACTCCCTCAGGACATTCCAGTCACGGTCCTTGTTTCCTCAGGTCCTAAACTGTGTTTCAGCTCGTATGGTAAGGCTTTGTCTCTGTGTGCTCACATTCGTTGTTGATCCTTTGCTTCTAGGGACTTTAGTATGCCTGATTTTGCAGCTTTCCTTGGTATGAAGGAAAGCAGTGCTACTCCAATGGTATTTGAGATGGAACTTGTTCAACAAGAGGATGAAATGAACAAAAGGATCTTGTACAAGGAAATAAATTAAGTAGATTGTGCCCCAAATAAAAAAGCAGCTCTTTCAGTACAACTATCAGGTAGTGTTCCTATTCTGTGTGGCACATGTACAGTGAACACACATACGAAGTGTCACAAACCCTGCTCCCAGCCCATATGTGTTTGCTATGGTTTTCAGATTTCCAAATGGTATGCATACACTTAAGTGCATACAGTTTATAATCACACAGGGGCTGCAAATAGTCTAGCAAACATGCCCAGGCTGAGAGCGTGGAGTGCCATAATTCTGCAGCCCCATACACTTATTCACTGTGCAAACTTAAGTTGTGTGAAAAGCACTCCTGTTCAATTTCATGAGAGATGCCACTTAAATGTTGCCAGATGCAGAGTCCGAGGCCCATTGAAGAGACTAGGTTCCAATAGCATTTCTGTAACCATAAGACCTATGAAATTTGTTACTTGTATCCATATATCCCTAGACTGGGTTTTCTTGAATTTAAAGCAAATGGGAAGTTCTTTTTTAGGGGGGAAAAGTTCTGAGACAATTTTAAGAGTAACCAAAAGAAATAAGATCAACAATATTTCATCAAGGACCCCAGAGAGCATAAGCGTAGACTATGGGGGGCTTGAGGGCTTCAGCCTCCCTCAAAATTTCCCAGGGGGGGACTGAGCCCCCCCAGGAAAATGTAGCACCTGCTGCCACACCTCCCGGGGCCCTTCCGAGGCTGACAGCTGCTGCTGCCGGTGCCTCTCCGCTCCCCCCCCCCCCCCGCCTGGCCACTCTTCCATCCTTCCCTCTCCCTCCCTCTTTTCCTGGTGAAGGGAGAGGGAAGGAGTGGGGGGGAGAGAGAGGCTCCGGCAGCAGCGGCTGGTGGGCCTCGGAAGGGCCCAGGGAGGCACGGAGGTTTCCCAGTGGGGGGGGGGACATCGCCCCACCAAGCGCGCGTGCAAAGCACGCGCACTAAAGAGCCCCCCCCCCCCACCTCCCCCGGAATTTACAAAACTCTACGCCTCTGCCAGAGAGCATTATGGTTGGGCTTACAATACTGATTGACCATCCCAGGCCTGAAAGAGGCCAGGCTTTCTGTTACCAGGGTCAGGGCCTTTTCAGTGGCGGCTGCATCCTGGTAGAATGAGCTCCCAGAGGAGATCAGGGCCCTGTGGGATCTCTTGCAGTTTCGCAGGGCCTGCAAGATGGAGCTCTTCCACCAGGCCTTTAATTAGGAGCCGCCTACCACTACCACTGACATTCGTAGTGGTTGGCCTGACCCCAGTTGGGGATCAAGCAATATCATCGGGTGAAGCCAGAAGATTATTGATCTGGAAATCTTGCTGTACACCATCCTACTAGATGCAGAATGTTATTATCTAGCACTTTGATTATTGACTGACTGTTTTAAAATGCTTTTAGATGTTCTAAATATGTTTTAAATGTCTATGTGAATGTATGGTATTTTTACTGATTAGTGTGAGCCACCCTGAGCCTGCCCATGGGGAGGGCGGGATACAAATATGAAAATAAATAAAATAAATAAAATAGTGTGTTTCACATATGTCTGAAACAGAGTTGCTGCTAAAAAAAATCCCTTCCACTCTATTGTACTCTTTTTTTTTTTGCATTTGTGTGTGTATGTGTGCACACCCATGTCTGGAAGACATGGCAACCTCTGGTGAAACCTACTGGGGCATGGAGGACATTCAGAGTAGTGACAGCCTGCCTCTGGCCTCATTGCCCTGGTATTCTCTGGAGAGTCTCCCATCCAAATCCTTACCAGGGCCAGTCCTGCTTAGCTTCCACGATCTGAAGAAATCGGGCTTGCCTGGGCTATCCAGGTCAGAGCCTGCAGTACTGTAGTCTTTAGTAGCAGTATGGTAAGTATAATAAAATATAGGTCACTGTCAGTGCAATCCTACAAACACTTTCCTGGGAATAAACCTCAGGAAATAGACCTGAGTAGGATTCTGAGTAGACCTGCTTCAATCAAAGCTACACCCTTTTTAAGTAAAGGTAACGGTTTCCCTTGCTTGAAAGCCAGTCAAATACGACTCTAGGGAAGCAGTGCTCATCTCTGTTTCCAAGCCGAAGACCCAGCACTATCCAAAGACGTTTCCATGGTCATGTGGCCAGCATGACTAGATACTGAGGCACACGGAATGCTGTTACCTTCCCACCAAAGTGGTACCTATTTATCTACTTGCAATTTCTTGCTTTCGAACTGCTAGGTTGGCAGGAGCTAGGACCAGAGACAGGAGCTCACTCGGTCATGCAGCACTCAGGTCTCGAACTGATGAACTACCGACCTTCTGGTCTGCAGTTCAGCATCTTAACCACTTGCACTGTAAATATACTATCTTTAATTTTGAAGTCCATATAAATAAAATGTTGCCTCTATTTGGATTTTTCATTGGAGAAGGACTCTTCCATAACGTGTGTGATCGAGCAAATGTGTGTATTAGCTAATAAAGAATGTATATGCTCAATTCACAATCTCTGTTTTATAGATATATACAGGGAGATTGTGAACCAAGCATGTAAATTCTTTTCCAGCTAATCAGGAGAAGCAATTAACCACCAAGTTCCTTAAATGATCTTCTGTCACAAGCCTTCATGTTTTCCGTTACAGTACATATGGCCCAATTGTTTACTTATAAAAAAGGAGAGAAAGAATGAAACTGGGGGGAAAAATCCCTGCTCAGATGTTAAATCAAGATGTTTTCTTCACTTTTAAATGGTGGGCTGCCTGCCAGTACTTGCAATCAGAAATTTAGAAGGGTTTTTTTTTTTTTTAAGATAGAAAGGCGTATCTCATATTTGGACATTACACTGTGATGACCCATTAACATCAGCATCCATGGAAAGGAAGCTGTTCTTGGACATAGGTTCAGCCCTCTGTGGAAAGGATACTCTCAGGGAAAATTGGTCCTGGACACAAATAGGTATCCTGACACAAAGACAGAGCCACCTGCCAGTGATAACATTTGCCCTATAGTGCTGTCTGGCAGGCAGAAGCTCACAAAGTCAAACCGGGAGAGATGTTAAGTGCATTACGGCTTGATGTGACAGTAAATCCAAGGCCTCAGCTGTCTGTGTCATTGACAATTTGAAGTCACTCTTTTGAACTTAGTGAAAATGTCATTGGTTCATAAAACCTGAGTACCAGCATCAAACTGTAATTAGCTGTAGGTGGAAGGATTATCATTCTGAATCTTTCAACACCTAATTCTGTGACTAGTAAAAAAAAAAAGTGGTACACCTTATGTGTGTAGGCTATTTATTTCGGATTGGAAATTTGGAGTGCTTAGTGTAGGGGATTTGTATTGAGGTGGGTCTGGTTTCATTGTGCGGATAGTTGAGAGGTGATGTGCACTCGTTTGATACATTCATTGCTGCAATGTACTATAGAATGCTAAATCTATTAAAGTACCAAGTGCTTCTTGAAATATTGAATTAAGCTAGACAAACAATACCAAGTAAATATGGAGTTCATTTTGTACAGTGAAATCAGCATGTTGCTACCATTATCTGTGAATTGTTTGCTACAGCATCATATGTTGCATACAATGGGGCATCCATCTGTTTTTTCTAAGTATAGCCAAGTTTGTTTTGCCTAATTTTACACCCATTTGAACATCCTAGGCTGGTAGATTTGTCTTGGATTTGATCATTATTGGATAAGTGGCTCTGCTTAGAGGGGATTGTGAAAAATGCAGCCGAGCTGGGACAGAATGTAAAGCAGATCCACAGAGACCATTGCAGGGTGATGAGAGGGGGAAATGACAGACTGTAAATGCAGGGAGTTCTGAAAATAATAATAAATAATAATAAAAGAAGGGGAGAACATTTTAAACCATATACCAGCCACAATAGTGCCAAGCCAGCATTCCAGCAAACGGTTTTTAAATTAATAATACCTAAGGTTGGATATGTGAGGGGGAAAACACTACAGAGACGTAAATTACAAGCAGAAAATTAACTCTTCACAGGTACATGGATGTTCATTTACCCCTAGTCTGTGCTTGTCAAATAAAATGGGGAAACCAGCAAGCAGACAAGATGTTTATGCCCTTATTTGGATCTGAATCTAAGTTCAGTAGCAATTCCGAGCTGATTATTATTCACCGCATTTTTATCCCATCTTTTCTACAGGGCTGCTCCCCCATTTGTCCTCACAACAATCCTGTAAAGTAGCTTTGTCATGCCCCAAGGCTAGTCTGTGACCTACAAGGCAAACTAGGAAACTGAAGCCAAGTCTCTGTGATCCTCTTCCACTATACTGTATTGGCTCTCCTGCTTAAACCTCAGCCAACCAGGAATGATCACTCAAGTAATACCTGAGGGTATTTCCTGTGTGAGAGAAAAAGGCTGAGGAGGCAGCATAAGGAATACAAGACAGGAAATACGGTGGGGGACTACAAATGGAAAGAATCTAGAGTTGCCACTTCTCAACCAGACCACAAGAGTCTTGGCTCTGCTTAGAAGTTGTACCACTTTTCATGCTTGTACCAAAACCAACAAATCAAATCACACGACATTGTTTGTTATTAACATCACACCAATGTTGAACAATGAGTTATTACAAGCAAAAATGACAGGTCAGCATTCCCCATGGGCTTACAATCTAATTCCTTTACAGGAAAATGTTAACGGTTTACAGTAAGTCCTAATATTTGATCAGACAGACCGATAGAAAAAAGAAAACATCACTAACCTACTTTAAAATGCGATCTTAAGGTGGAGACTCATGGCATATTTGATAAATGGTACTTAGGTACTTCCACAACAGGTCTGGCCCTGAATGCCCCCAGGAAGAGTTATTAAAGTGGCTTTGTGCAGTACAATAACAGTCTTGACAATAGAATTAAACCCTTGACTTGACCAGCTCATCAGCAAACAATCATGTGGCACACTTTTAATACAATGTTTGTTCTTCCATTTTTTCTCTGAACCATGTTGTTTTCCTACAAAAAGATTAGGAAATCCTGCAGAAGTGATTGATTCTTTGTGTTTCTTTATGTTCCTTAACTAATTTCTCTGCACTTCCCCTCCCCCTTTGCTCGTTTTTCTTCACTATCAATTTTTCAGCTCCAAGACAAAGCCTAAATGCAGCCAACCTCAGGAGCAAAATTATTTCCCCTTCTTTCCTTCATCCTCTTTTGAATTGCTGCAGTGGTGGCTCCAAAGGGGCGATGAGAGCCTGAACTGGTCCTTTGAGCCACATATCTTTTGTTTACTTACTACCTAGTAAACATACTCTGTGGGAGATCTGGCGATGGAAAGAAGGGAGAAGGGAAATGGCAAGAACCAAGTTGAAGGAGTGTAAAGGCAGTGACAGGAGACAGAGAGGAAAGGTTCAGATGGCAGCAAGGCATATGGTGTGTGAATGTGTAGGACCTGGCAGGACTCTGTCTTGAGAACCACATATCCCAAGGTGATCTCTGAATAGTTTATTCAGTCCTGTGTTCAAAATGCTGAAAAATAATGATGAAGAATAAATAGGCCAATGAACCGCAGATGACTGTGGGTTTCCTTCTTGGTTGTTTTGTAAACAAGAAATGTGTGTGTCCATGTGAGTACATTTATTTCTGAGAAACCAGGATCTAAGTAGAGTATGTTGAAGAGAGGCAAAGGGGATAATCTGCTGGCCAGTAACAAAGTGCAGGCTGAAGGAAGATATTCCACTCAGTTTAGGAACAGAAGAAATACTCTGGTGTTAATAGAGTAGACTGGACGGCAGGTTAGGAAACCCAAAGAGATGGCCAGGAACCATGCAGAAGTGTGTGTATGTGGAGAGAGAGAGAGAAAGAGAGAGAGAATTTTACCTGTCACAAAAACTTTGGCTGCCAAGCTGGATTTGTTGTCTTGATTTGAACATTCTGTTCAGATTAGTCTGGAACTCTTCCTTAGGGGATATAACATTTGACTTCTGAAGCCACATCACACATCTTGCACTACCAAAAAAAAAAGCAGTCCAACACATTTAATTGAACATTTAAAGCAACATTGATCACTAGCAGGTTGATTTGTTTTTCTCAGACAGTACTAGCCATGTAATATTTCTGTAAGGAAAAAGTGATTTATGTAATTGTGATGCTTGAAGTGTAAATCAGGTTAACTGCTCAACCCAATAAGGTTATGTTATTTAAATAAATCTTGGGATGTTGAAGCTTATTACAAGTGCATTTGCATTAGTGCAATTGCCAGTTTCTAATATGAAGCTCTGTGCCTCTTTAAGGACTTTACATATTTTTATTTTTGAGTAGGGAGCTTGTGCTTATCCCTTGTGTCTGAGGATGGAGTAAGGAAACCTGTCAAAGCTTCTCCCCTCTTCCTCTTTTGACTAGAGTAAAGGAGCTCAGGTTTAATTTAAAGTAGATGATCATACAGTTCCTGTGGGGGTAACTTCAACAAAATGACTTGAGGTATTTTCACTATCTCTGACTGAGCTGCACAGAAGACATGAAGTTAGTATGACTTAAAATACTGCAATTCTTAAAAGTAAATTTCAGTTAAAGAAGAATTGGGAGGGGGGGTGTCAAACAGCCAGAATACATCTATTATTTCTTCTCATATGAAGCATCTAGTGTTCACTAAAATTTCCCCCTCAACTTCTGGTTCAATTATCACAATGTGCCATTGTGCTAGCACTGGAAGCTGACCCTGTAATGACTGTCAATGCGCTGTCAGCACTGACTGTCCTTTACTGAACACTAATCATTGCCCCACTGGCTACAACACCAGAGGAACATATAAGGGCATTCACCATCTATTGAGTCCTTTATGCATTGGAGGACTGTTTGATCAACACAACCCTGCCAAATTTCCCCTTCTAGTGAGGAATTTTATAAGGATGTAGGCCAAGATGCATAATGCCTGCTGGTTATGTCCAGTTCTTGGGTAGTTATGACAGAAACAAAATGTTTAACGAACTGTTCATCTGCATCTGAACAGCTTAACGTGTTCAAATTAATGAAAAAGATGACTGAGCATGTGCAATCACCTGGTGCTTTCCCATAGATGCCCCCCTTGTTACAGCCTCTGCTCCCTCCACTGACTCCAACTTAGAAGACATTTTGTTGAAAGGGGGAAAAAATCTAGTATTTTTGTGTTGAGATTTACTCCTTTGATATCTCTATATACCTGATATATTACAATGTAACCTGGTGTCTCTTAATGGTTGACAACCTATTTAGATTAGTTTGTACAACTGGTATCACATAACCTCATAGGAGTTGTTTATTTTACTCCCTCATTTTTTTTAAAAAAAAAACTTGTTTAAAAACTTTAATAACAGGGGTTATTGCAACATAGTATTCCTGGCATGGAGGGGAGCAACATCTATATATCTAATAGCCAAGGCACCCCCTGCATGTGAATATCTAAATCCACTCATTGGAGGCACCTAGGGGGCAGAGAGATTTTCCTGCACACTTGGGGGACTTCCCAGGTGTGCGGAAAAATCTTAAAAGTTTAAAAAACAATTCAGCCTGTGCCGAAAGCACTGCACTGGCTACCTATAGCATACTGGGTTCGCTTCAAGGTGCTGATTCTCACCTATAATGCCTTATATGGCCAAGGGGCTGCATACCTGAGGGACTGCCTTTCCCCATATGTTCCCCAGTGAGTACTATGGGCAGGATCACAAAATGTCCTTGTTCCCCCTAGCCGTGAAGATGCTAGGCTGGCTATAACTAGGGCTAGAGCTTTCTCATTGGCAGCTCTGCTTTGGTGGAATGAGCTCCCTGATGACATCAAAGCCCTGAGGGATTTATCACAGTTCCACAGGGCCTGTAAGATGGAGCTTTTCCACCAAGCATTTGATTGAGATGCCGCATGTCATTGTTGTATAAACAATAAGAATAAAAAAAGATTCTTATTGTTTATGCTCTTTGGGGTTGTGGTTTTCTTAGTGTTTAATTCTCTGTTTAAGCATGTAATTGTTGAACATTGACTGAGGAACCGTATCCTACAATCCGTTCTTGGCTGCCTGCTCTCAACATTTGCACCCACGTCAATAATCTATATGTTATAGAGCCAGACGCCATCCTCATACTTATTGCTGACTAGATTCCCCATTGTGGACAATCATCAAGGACAGTTATTCCGCCATTGTATAATGTAGCATCTTTTTGAATTGTTTTGATTTGTTTTACTGTTTTTTTATTATACTGGTATGTCTATAAGCCGCCCTGAGCCTGCTTTGGCCAGGAAGGTGGGGTATAAATAAAATAAATAAATACCACTTTTTTGTTGTTTTTACCATAAAGTCACAGCTGACTTTTGGTGACGGTATAGGCGTTTCAAGGCAAGAGATGTTCAGAGGTGGTTTGCCATTGCCTGCTTCTGCATCATAACCCTGGTATTCCTTGGAGGTCTTCCATCCAAATACTAGCCAGGCCTGACCCTGCTTAGCTTCCAAAATCCAATGAGAGCAGACTATTAACTTTAGCTGAAATAATACAAACTATTGTTGATGTAAACTGGGGCTATAAACAAACTATTGTTTATGTAAAGTGGAGGACATATATGACAGCTTTCATCAGCTGTGAAAAGTGTCCTGTTTGGTGCTTTTTCAGAAGAGAGCTATAAACTGGGCCAAAACTCTCCACCTATCCAGGTAAGGGCAGGACGCATTGCCTTCAATTTGACTTGTCTTATGATTTTACAACTCTGATCAGCTATGTGGCAAAATGACATTATCATGCTGAATACATGGAAGAAAAAGCTCTATTTGCAAAGAAAAATATGGTTCTGAAGCTGTTGCTGATTGGGCCGTGAACAGGTTCAAACAGCAGCATATAAGTTGAACAAGCAAGTTTGGGGACATAGTTTCTCCTCCCAAGTTTTACTATTAACACCCCAAATTTTTGCATAGTTCAACACAGCCCTTCTGCCAACATAACTCAATAAATCTTATGTAATGTCACAATTTATTATTTATTTAGTAACATGTTTATATCCCACCTTGTCTTATGACTGAAGGTGGAATTGAAATCTACATCCTAAAATAATAGTGTGGCTGACTTTCAGAATTTTTTGCACATGTATATAAGTATTTGTGTAAGTCCAGGATCAGAATTTTTATTAAATCAGGATTTTGTCCCCTGCCCCCCGTAAAAATCAAAACTCAAAGAAAAAGTCAAAACCAAAAGCTAAAAAAAGTCAAAGAAAAATAAGGTTCTTATTTAGTGTTAATAATAGACTGGCTTGTGATTGAGAGCAATGTGTTGACAACTAATCAAAATACCTATGCATTATTTTATTTGCTCACTAGTTTCTGCTAGTGCTGCCACAGTTACTATGCAGAGTGTGGATATCTAGGATATTCTTTACCATCAGTGTACACGAGGCAGTCATCTGTGCTGGGAGTTCATTGGATAGATGATGTTTGTACATGCCTAGAAATAATCCATTTACAATTTTCCCTATTTAGGAATGGACTTCAGAGTAGAACCTGGATGCTATATTTCTTCATACTAGAACTGCTAAGCATCTACCCCCAAACCTTGTTCTGTGGGTCCAAAATGTGAGTTTCAGCAGCTTTAAATGCCCACTTTCAGTATGAAGGTAAGTTATTTCGGTCCTAATTTGTTCTCTGGCTTGAATCACATGTCTGAGAGTGACTCCACTTCCTCCCTTCACATCCTTTTCTTCTACTACCTTGTGGCTGGCACTGATGGCCAACCGATTAGTGAGAGTATGTGAACATGAAAATGCAACATGACGCAATAAATACCTTATTTGGCTTTAATTGACTATCCGTCTGTCCATCCATCATCCATCTCTCTCTCTCTCTCATTTCTTTAAACGTTGTAAATTCATTTCCTGAACTCAGTGACTTTCAAGTGATTTCTACAGCTCCCTCTTCCAAAAAGCGATTGAGGTCTTCCTGGATAAGGGGAACAATAGAAACTTTGAGAGGAATTGTTGCTATGGTGTTTAATTGTTTTATTGCCTTTTGTTTTTATGGCCCCTGACTTACTGCAACTCATCACCACAATCTTCGTTGTCTCTCAGAATATCTACCATGCACTGGCATGAGAAGATCTTTACATCTGCATCTCAAAAATACGTTTAAAATCTGCTTTCCCCCCTCCTTTTTATTTTGTAGCATCTGGATCAATGAAGACGAACTGGAAAGCTTGCACATTGCTGGGCCAATGAGCAATTTAGGGAGCGAGCATGCAAAAGGAAGATGTGAACAACATATATGTAGAATTAAAAGAGGCCACAGCTTTTATTAAATACAAATACAGGAGCTTTGGTGCAGCATGGGGACAGATCTGGCATCAGGTGATTTGCCTCCTGCCCAATGAATCCCATCCCCCCGGCCCACCTGCTGGGGGAAAACTGAGGAGGCACAATGTAGGGAACCACATCAGTGGATCCCTTGCTGCCTGGTGGCGAGAGCCAGCTGGCCACCCCTGAGTTGGGCATGCTGCTTAATGGCTCCACCCCAAGACCCCTTAATGGGGGAGGTGGGCACACAGGCACATCCTCCTCCCAAAAGGATCGGTCCCAGTGCCCAAACCATCCAAAACGTGACAATTAAAAGATCACAGCACAGCCCATAACAACCATAACAAGGGAACGAAGCTGGGAGAGCTGAAGACAACTGTGCTGGTTGCCCAGCGGTCAGCTCCTTAAGTAGGAGTTGGGCTTGCCCCTGCTGGGCCAGCTCATGATGACACTGCATGCCAACCCGGGGTCACCACTGGGACACGTCCTACCTGTTCCAAATGGCCACCTGAGTCAGCAGCCTCCCTTTCCTGCTCACTCCCAGCCCAGAGCCGTAAATGTGGCATTCTGTGAGTTGAGGCAAGGGCTTGTTAGATATCATTGGGTTGATCCTAATAAAAGTTATCACATTGATTGTATTTTTGGTCAGAAAATGGGCAGTCTGTCCCTTCTGCCTGTCTCTTCTTCCTAACTGTTGGGTATAACAAGTTTAAAACACTTCAGTATTTATAGGGTTTATGTTGTTTGTATTAGTCAACAGGAAGTCTTATGTTTGTTTGTACCCAATCTGTTTACACAATAGAAAAGCCTGGGAACTTTGTAAGAACTTTAGCTCTCTGACTGGAAAACCATGTATCAGGTATTTAACTTATTATGGTTTCTCCTTCCTGCCTTTTTGTCTTGCTTGGAGAACGAGATGCCTGTCATGAGTACCTCTGAGGATCTGCCTCCTGAGGACCTAAGTGAGGTGGAGGATCAGCTCCCAGCTCCAGAAGAGCCTCCACCTGAGCCAGATGAGGCTCAAGCAAGCACCTCCCAGGGTTTCATCTCAGCACCAGCAGCAGCTGAGGCACAGCTAAGCTCAAGCCCACCTGATTCACCTCCTCGGGTGGAACGTGTAAGGTCCCAATACAGGCAAGACTTAGCTGCAGGAAGGAAAGAGGCACGCATGCATGGTCGCAGATCACTAAGTCCTGAGTTCTAGAAGGAGCCGGGACCTCTCTGCCAGCTGCTACCAAGCACAGGAAGTGGCTGGGTATTTAGGCACAGCACAGAGACTACCAACTTGTGCCAGCAACAAGTCTTCTTGGCTAAGCTCTGCACCCATTCGTCTCGTGATAGCTAATTTGATTCTGGACCCTCTGACTTGTGATTCCGGCTTTGTTTGACTTCAGCTCTATTGACTCCCTGGACTGGTCTACTCGTGAGTTTCCCTCTTTGACCCTGGTTGGGACTGACTCTGCTTTTGGCTTAGTGTTTTGGACTTGGCAACTCGTTTCTGATTCGGCTTAACCTTGGACTGTCCTGGACTTCTGCTTGACTCCTGTCCTATTGGCATCCAGCTCATGACAGATTGCTAGCACCCCTCTTAACTCACTCCATCTCGATGGATGCCGACGGAACTGAAGCTCCACTGCAGCTTATGGATATCGCTCACCAAGTCCAACAGCTGACGCAGCTGATCGTGCAGCTCCAGCAGCAGCAGCCGTTTGCTGCAACCATCGTCTTTCCACCAAAATGTCCGGTAAGCCCTCCAGAAAAGTTTGGTGGAAATGTGGAGGAGTTCCCTGCATTCCTGGCACAATGTGAACTGTATATGGAACTGTGTGTTCGGGACTTTCCCAATGAGAAAACAAAAGTTTGTTTTGTTATCAGCCTCTTAAAAGGCCAGGCAGCAAAATGGGCTACTCCCCTGTTAATGGAGGTTTCTTCAGACTTTCAGGGGTTCCACACCTATTTGGCCACCACCTTTGCTACCCCACTACAAGCGGAGATGGCCAATCGTAAAATCAGAACCTATACCACTGAGTTCCAGCTCATGGCCCAGGACTTAAAATGGAATGAGGCTGCCCTCATGGACCAATACATCGAAGGGCTTGCGGATGAAGTCTTAGATGAGTTGGCCCGGGTTGAGCGGCCCAGCTCCTTGCAAGCACTCATAACACTTTGTCTCCGGATTGATGGGCACTTGGCAGGGCGACGACAGGCTTGTGCCACTTCCTGTACTGGACAAACTGCTTGTCATCCTACGTCCTGGCAGATGCCCAGCAACCCTCAGGCAAGCCCAGATGAAGGCGAGCCGATGCAGTTAGGAGGAGCCCGACCCCACCTGACTCCTGAGGAAAAAGCTCATCGTCGAGCCCTCAATCTCTGTCTCTACTGCAGTGGGGTGGGGCATTTTTCCTCTGGATGCCACGCCATGCGGACTTCACCCGCACTGCTGGAGCAGCTATTGCCACCAATAAAAGATCAGCCCCACACTTAAACGGGTCCACCAGTGTGGGGCACTTAGCTGGGTCTTCTGACTTAGCTTCCCTGGACCCCGGCCCATTCCTAGTGCCCATCAAACTTTGCCTTCCAGGTGAATGGTGGCTCTTCGTATTTGCCATGCTGGATTCTGGGGCAGCCACCTGCTTCATCGATGCTGCATTTGTAAAACACCAGATCCTGGTGCAGCCAAAGGAAACACCGACGCTAGTGGAGGCCATTGATGGACGCCTCCTATGCTCCGGTCCTGTAACCAAGGAAACCTGCGACCTGAAATTTGATGTAGTCTGGATGCCTTGGTTCCCAATCATTTTGGGTCTCTCTTGGCTACAGACTCACAACCCCAGGGTGGATTGGGTAAAACAAGAACTTAAATTTCCCGCTCCATGCTCGCATCTGCACCCAGTCACTACCTTGGCAGCTGCCGCTTCCACAATTGCACTGAGTTTCCCACAACCCTACGCCAATTTTGCAGACATCTTTGAGGAGAAAGGAGCTGACAACCTTCCTCCGCATCAGCCCTATGATCGCGCAATTAACTTGGAACCTGGAGCAACGCTGCCTGCTGGTCGTCTGTACCCCATGTCAGAACCGGAGCTGACGGCCCTCTGGGATTTCTTGGATAAGAACCTTGCCCGGGGGTTCATTCATCCCTCTGCCTCTCCACTGTCTGCTCCAGTGCTCTTCATAAAGAAGAAGAGAGGAGAGCTGAGGCTGTGCAACGATTTCCGGGCACTGAACAAAATTACTATCCGTGACCGGTATCCCGTGCCACTGATTCCTGAATTCTTGGATGGGCTCAAGGGGGCTCAGGTGTATACCAAACTCGACCTCTGAGGAGCCTATAACTTGGTACAAATTCGGGCAGGCGATGAGTGGAAAACTGCATTTGGTACCTGCTATGGGCAATATGAGTACCTTTTGGCCTTACCAACACGCCAGCCATCTTCCAACGCTTCATGAACGACATGTTCCAGGACCTGCTAGACCATGTTTTAATAATCTAATTGGATGATTTGCTGATTTTTTCAGACAACGAGGCTCAGCACATTGAGCATGTGCGCCATGTTTTGCAACGACTTCGCTCCCATGGCCTCTATGCCAAATTAGAAAAATGTGCATTCCACTTGTCCTCTGTGGAGTTCCTTGGGCACACAGTGTCCCCAAAGGGGATCCTCATGGACCCCAAGAAGGTGGAGGCCATTCTAGTGTGGCAGACCCTGCGAAACCGCAAGGACATTCAATGCCTCCTCAGTTTCGCTAACTACTACCACGAATTCATCTCCGGATATGCGGAGTTAACCACGCCTCTCACCAGGTTCCTCCGACCCAAGGAACCGTTTTTCTGGACCCCGGAGGCCGCTCACGCTTTTGCCATGCTGAAAACCTGTTTTGCCACCGGCCGCTTCTACGGTACCCAGACCCTGAGCTGCCCTTCATGGTGGAAACCGACACCTCTGGCGTGGCCCTTGGAGCTGTCTTATCTCAGCGCAATGACCCATCACAGCCCCTCCAGCCCTGCGCTTATTACTCCCACCAACTAACAGCAGCCAACAGGAATTATACCATCTGGGAGAGAGAATTACTTGCCATCAAAACGGCCTTTGAGGTATGGAGGTATGCTTGGAGGGAGCGCGCCACCAAGTCCAAGTCCACACTGACCACCACAACCCGGAGCACCTCCAGACAACTCGGATCTAAATCAGAGGCAAATTCGCTGGTTGTTGTTCTTCTCCAGGTTCAACTTTAAAATAACGTACATCCCCCACGCTCAAAACCAAAAAGTGGATGCCCTATCACACAAGCCAGAATATGCACCGGCCTTCACCGAGAAAATCCCTGCTAAGCCAATCTTGCGACCCTCGGTCTTCGCCGCAACCACCACTGTTCCCGCCCTGCTCACCGAGGACATTCAGGACAGTCAGGCGTTGGACCCTTGGGCACAGCAACGTTTGCAAGAACTGCAACAGGGACCGGTATCAGAATTCACCACACGTAACAGACTTCTGTTGCACCGCAACCGCTTGTATGTGCCACCGGGACCTCTGCGGTCACAGGTTCTCCACTTGTCCCATGACATCCCGCCGGGCATTTTGGACTCCGCAAAACCCTGCACCTGCTCACGAGGGAATTTTGGTGGCCACGAGTTCACTCGGATGTTAGCCGGTATGTCACCTCGTGTGAAGTTTGCAGGTACGCCAAGGACATCCCTGGCAAACCGTCTGGACTATTGCAACCATTACCCATGCCTGCAGGGCCGTGGGACACCCTCTTGATGGACTTTATCTCCGAGCTTCCCCTGTCTCACGGCAATACCTGCATTCTGGTGGTGGTGACATTTTCAGTATTCTTGATAAATCCTTGATAGCTCATTAACTTAGTCACCATTGACATCCCAGTAGCCATACATTTTGCCTTTCTGTAAACTGAATTCCTGTGAAATTCTGAAAACAGAAATTTTGGTACATTTATGAACTTTACCATTTGTGTATACAGGAGCAGATTGGCCTTTGAAGCAACTTGGAAACATCCCAGTGGGCTGGTGGCCAAGGAGGCTGCTCTCCCCTGCTGGGGCCACCCCAACCTCAAGCAAGGAGCAGCCCTTGCCATGCATGGGGCTGGGGCAATCCACTGCTGCCACAAGCCAGTGGCCCATTGCAGCACAGGAAAGTATGTGCCAGGCCTGGCCTCTCCCCACATGGTGTGGGGAGAAGGACACATCTGGCTTCTTTGCTCTGTCCAGCCCAAGAAATGACCATATTTGTGGGTTGCTGCAACATGTGTGAGTCATAATAAAAACATTCAGTTCCATGGTGTTTATATTGCTCTGACACTGTTCTGTGTAACTTCAGACACTGTTGTCGGTCTAGAGAGAGGGGAAATGGACATTCAATATTTTTAGTGGCTAACAAATATTTCCATCAGTAGACAGTTCTCTGCAAATTCATCTGTTGCAGTTACAGAACACAGAAGAACCATGGAATCTGTTTTCAAAAGATAGAGTGCCCTTCAAACCAGCTGGCTCAAATAACACTGGTATCAGAAAGATACAGAACGTGCTTAATTCCAACTTTTTTAGTGCAATGTTATGATGAGTGTTGTGGACAAATTGAATTTCTCCTATCTCCTGTTTGCCCTAAATACAGTATTATGTATGAAGATGTCAGGTTTTAAACTCCTCCGGAAAGCCTGGCATGAGAAACTTTGGCTCTGGGATGGGAAGCGCAGGAGAGTGAATGAGATGGAATGCATTCAAGGAGATAACAGAGGAATTTGTGCCAGATGCAATACCGCCCTTATGTTTGGAGAAATATCTAACTATAGCCTAATGAAGAGCTATTTTCTCACAGCCGTAGAGATGTACACAATCTTCCATTTAAAAGTATGTGTCTGAGAGTTCTCCCCCACCAGAAAGTGAACAGATGTTAATTGCTCAGATAGCAAAGCAAGATTTAAAGACCTTTAGAGCATTTCTCTGATTTATCTTGCCTTGAACTCCACTTGTACATAGAATGGGGGAGAGATGTGGTGTTGTTCTTTCACACCATTCTATCTCTGTTTCTCTGTGACATATTTGATGTATGTCAGCTTGATAAATTGGGCCCTTTTTTTGTGTGACAAAAGACATCTTTACTTTGCAATAATACATTTGAAATGCTGGCGCTGAATGAGCCAAGCCTTGAAGATCAGAGTGTCGGCTTTGCTTATTTAAGAGTAAAAATGCTGATGGTGGAGAGCCCCTCACTTTCTTGTTGCTAACCATAAGCAGAGGTTGGCACAGCTGTGATCCTGGATAATAACACAATGAATATAACATACAAGTTCCCAGTGCTGCAATGACCTCCTCTGGCCTCAATTCACTGCCCACTCACCCAACCTTTGCACCTCCTCCGTACTTTAACAGATCCTCCAACATAATAAGCCTGCCACCACTAATGTTATAAAGTAGTAATTGTGCCTAATTGGTAGGGAGGTGACAGACCATTCGAGTAATGTTGTGAAACTATAAGAAAAGGGGAGTGAGAGCATTCATAGGCCCAGCAGTAATTATCCACTAATTTGGCCTGTTTGTGTAGGGACAGCTCATTATAGCCCTTAAGAAACCTCCAAAGAAAGAAAGAAAGTTGGTAGGAGGTAAGGTTAAATAATTAGTGTTGAGCAGATTTTTTTTTAAAAAAATCAAAGAACAGGATTAAGAGGCAAAATGTGATGAGAGTAGCAACAGTGAATAGTATAATATCCTCCCCTAAGTGATTTTTATATATTTCAGGGAATATAAGAATTACATATACGATGCCTAAATTATTTCTGGGAGAAAATGGCATGCAATTTTTATTTTATTTCTGTAATTAGAGCAGTCATCATCATTTTGCAGTTTATATTGCCTGCTTTATACTCTTTAAGTGACTTGGTAAATCCAAGTTGAAAAAGATGCCTCTGTTCAAATATAGTATTTTGCATGTTTTTTCATTGTCACTAAATACTCTGGTGCGTGTCTTTATTGTTAGCACCTGTTCTTTCCATCCTCAAATTTAAAAGCATCTGCTTGGTCTTAATTTTATCATTCAACAATCATTTTGGAGCATAAATTGGAGACTGAGGAGGACACTGACTCCTCAACTCAAATTGTGGTAAGACTGATTAAATTTCATTTTTAATATGTGGGACTATGAGCTAATCTAATAGCGAGTTTGGTTTGATGGTTAAGAGCAGCAGACTCTAATCTAGGGCTGCCAAGTCCCCCGTTAGGGCGGGGGAAACACCGATTTTTAGTGCTTACCTCCCGCTTTTCCAAAGATGGCCACCGGGGGGACAAAATGGCTGCCTTAAAAGGGAAATGTCTGCAGAGAGCCTGCCCTGCAGTAAAAAGCCTCGCCAGACATTTCCCCTTTAAGAAGTCAGCAAGAGAGCTTCCACAGCAAGAGAGCCCCGCCCAGAGATTAAGGAGGGACTGAAGGAGCTGCTTTTGCATGAGGCTTGCAAGGTGAGTGTCTCTTCCAGCTCTTTTCATTCTCTCTCCATTTCTTTTTTCTGTCTGTCTGTCTCTCTCTCTCTCTCTCTCTCTGTCCCCATCCAGCAGAGGTCTATCAGTGGCTATTATAGCCACAAGGTCTAAATGGAAGTAAGTGCCTCTGCCAGTTTTTTTCCCTTCTCTCTCTCCCTCTTTCTTTTTTCTGTCCGTCTGTCTGTCTCTCTCTCTCTCTCTCTGTCCCCATCCAGCAGAGGTCTATCAGTGGCTATTATTAGCCACAAGGTCTAAATGGAAGTAAGTGCCTCTGCCAGTTTTTTTCCTTCTCTCTCTCTCCCTCTTTCTTTCTTTTGTCTGTCTGTCTGTCTGTCTGTCTCTCTCTCTGTCCCCATCCAGCAGAGGTCTATCAGTGGCTATTATTAGCCACAAGGTCTAAATGGAACCCTTTGTCTGGGGCAGTGATGCTCTGCATTCTTGGTGCTTGGGGGGCAACAGTGGGAGGGCTTCTGGAGTTCTGGCCCCGCTGCTGGACCTCCTGAGGGCACCTGGTGTTTTTGGCCACTGTTGTGACACAGAGTGTTGTACTGGATGGGCTGTACTGGATGGGCCGATCCACTGTGGCTTCTCTCCTGTTCTTATGATATGAAAATCATATTTAGCACTTGTGTAGCACTTAGGGCTTCATATTCTGCCGAGATGAGGAAGGATTCAGTAGGGCCGTTGCTCAGTGATAGAGCATCTGCTTGATATGCAGGAGGTATCAGCCTCTTCAGCTAAAAAAGGATCAGGTAATAGGTGACATTAAAGATCTCAGCCTGAGACCCTGGAGAGCCACTACCAGTCTGAGTAGTCAATACTGACCTTGATGGACCAATGGCCTGATTCAGTATTAGGAAACTTCATGAGTTCATGTGTCAGCATGTGGAAGCAACATCACAGGATGTGACATCACAAAATGATGTCACTTCCTTTCTCCTGGCTCCACCCCCAAAGTCTCCTGGCTCCACCCCCAAAGACCCCAGATATTTCCCAAGTTGGACTTGGCAACCCTACTCTAATCTGGAGAGTCGAGTTTGATTTTCCACGCCTCCACTTGCAGCCAGCTGGGTGACCTTGGGTCAGTCACAGCTTTCTCAGCCCCACCTACCTCACATGGTGTCTGTTGTGGGGAGAGGAGGGCAAGGAGATTGTAAACTGCTCTGAGACTCTGAATGAAGGGTGGGATATAAATTCAACTCCTCCTCCTCCTTTTCTTCTTCTTCTTCCTCCAATATCTACCAAAGGACTTCAACTATTAAATATGTTACTGGGAGACCATGTTCCACAAGTGTGCCTGGGTAATAAATAACTTTAAAATCAAAAGGCAAATAAATTCATAATGTAATCATAGCCTGCTGTGCGGGGAGAGCGGCCTAGAAATTGAATCAAATAAATAAATAAATAAATAAAATAAAAGGACTGTAACAGCACTTAGCATACTAATAAATAATGATAATAAACCCAATAAGAAAAGCAAAAAAAAAACCTAACAGTAAGTTGTTCTGTTACAAAAGACCACATCAAGAATAATCAAATACCAAACAGGTGCCACTCAGTATGTCATCAAAGGTGATACAGTGAGGTAGAGCCATAGATCTCACTAAGAAGGGCTTTTCATAATTTTTTTTAATAACCACCACTGAGAAGATCTTGTTGTACCTGTTGATTTTGCGTCTCAAAGAGGAAGGTGTCTGGACTGCATGCTGTTGAATGCGCAAAGATCAGAAATGCATTACTGGAACTCACTTCTGAGCAAGCTGGAAGAATCCCGCCATGAGTGAGTTCTACCCAGCCCAGTGAAAGAGAGAAAGAGAGTCAACAATGAGGATATAAAATTTGGTTGTGTTTTTTTTTTTTTTAAATAAATCCAGATCAATTTGGTTTAATGAAATTTCTTCTTACCAGAGGTAATGACATCTCAAGATGGGAGAGGGGAGGATTCTTCTCAGGGAAACAATGTGGGAGCAAAAGGTTAACCCTCTCCAAACTGGGCTCTTCTGCTGCAGCTTTTAACAAACTTATATTAAAAGATCTCAGATCCATCCCCATCACTCATCACCTGGCCCTTTATGTTTGGTTGTTACAGTCTTACTGGGAAAGAGAAGGAGCCAGTATTCATCAATGCTTCTTGTTTAGGGAGGGCATTTTCCAAGACCTATGACTGAGGTTATCATACCCCTTTCATTGAAGCCTTCTTTGCATAAATTATAGGCCAGTTTTGAATTGACGGTTTTTGGATAAATGATTTGAGCAGGTCACTGCAGAGTAGCTCTGGGGACTTCTGGATGACACATCTGGCCTTGATCCTTTTCATTCTAGTTCCACCCAAGCTATGGGACACATACAGCCTTGGTAGCTCTGGTGGAGACCTCTGTTTGCACACTGATAAAGGAAGTGCTTCTCTTTTGGTTCAGTTGGGTTCTATTAGATGACATGATTTTCTTAAGATACTTGGAAAGCAAGACTGGAATCAGGAAACAGCATCCTTGCTGTTGAATTGAACCGAATGGGCAGCTATTAAAGACTCAGAATCTGTGCTGTGGAATGGTTCTTGTGAAATTCCACAGGGTTTCGTATTGTCTCCTATGTTGTTGAACATCTATGTAAAAACACTGCAGAAGATTTCCCAAAAACTTTAGTGTGGAGTATCAACAGAAAACTGATGACACCAAGTTATATATCTCTTTAAATACTATATTTACCTAAAAGGGATATGAACCTGAATGTAAGACTGTCTTCCTTGTAAAAACTTATACACAAAATATTTTTTTAAATTATCAAACATAACTGTAATTTGTATGTGGATTTCTGCCTGCACATGTGGGGGAAGAAACTAGTTTTCTTTTCAGGCAAATAGGGTAAACCTCCAGGAGCTGCTGTATGTGGGCTGGGCTGGAGCTTGGAGGCTGTGGCCAGGTGGCTGATGGAGAGCATGCTGAAGCTGAATGCAGATAAAATATATCTTGGTTGGTAAGGCTGAGGTCCTGGAAGGAGCTGAGCTGTTCACTACGGAGCTGGTGAACCAAAGCCAGTGAAGAGGCCAGGAGTCTTGTTACACCAGGCCCTATTGTTGGAAAGCAAGTACATTTCTCAACTACATCTAGCACAGAAATTGCCTCTCTTTGCAAACTCAGCTGTTCTGACCATGCTGATGTATAATATGGTAAGTGGACCATTCTAAGGTTCTCTGCATGGAAACATCAGTTGTTTAAAATGCAATGGCTCAATTACTGAACAGGGTTAATTAGTCTGTTTGAATTATCCCTATTTTGATATCTTTGCCTGCCTTATTAGTCAAGTCTAGATACTCCTTTGACCTGAAATGTTTTTATTATTTGTAGATGATAGTTTAGAGAACCCCGGCATTAGAGTAATTTATATAAGTCAAAATTAGAAAAGCTTTTGGGGAGGCTGGCTGAGTTGTGACTGCAATGCTCCCTCTAAGCGGTGGAGTCTTGTGAGCAAACGTTCTGCTTTGTGAGCTACTGGCATTAAAGTTGTGAGCGAGCAATTTGGCTGCTGCGTAAATCAGTTTGCTCTGGAGCCATCCTTCCTGAGCGGAGACAAAAATGTGTGAGCTGGAGGCTAAAAAACGGTGAGCTAGCTCACACTAGCTCAGCTTAGAGGGAACACTGGAAACTTGTGAGTAGGGGGTACCATGCTTCAGAGTTTCCACTCTTCCTTGACTGGCCAATTCCAGAAGGTGGTGCTGAGGGATTGCTGCATGACCCCATGGCACTTGTGCTATGGGGTCCCGCAGGGTTCCATCTTGTCTCCCATTCTGTTTAACATGTATGTGAAACCTCTAGGAGAGATCATCAGGACATTTGGAGTAAGTTGCCACCAATATGCGGATGACATTCAGCTCTATTTCTCCTTAACAGCTGAGTTGAGTAGATCTGTGGAAGTCCTGGTGCCCGTCCTGGATGGGGTTGCACCCCCCTGAAGAAACAGGTTTCTACCTTGTGGGTAGCACTGGATCCTGACCTACAGTTAAGAGGCCCAGATCTCGTCTGTAGCACATAGTGCATCTTATCATTTTTGGCTGATATGCTGGCTATGGTTGTTACTTGAAAAGCCGGATCTGGCCACAGTGATCCATTCTGTGATTACATCTGGGTTAGATTACTGTAATGCGGTTATATGGGGCTGCCTTTGAAAATGGTCCAGAAAGTTCAGCTCATCCAAAGTACAGCAGCCAGGCTATTGTTCAGGTAGGACAGAGGAATCATACGACCTCAGTGCTGAAAGATCTGTTATGTCCAGGCACAATTCAAAATGCTGGTTCTTACCCTAAAAGCCCTAAATGGCAAGGACTATCTCCTCCCATATTGCGCAGCCCACTCATTAAGATTCGCCTCACAAGCTTGGTTCTCTGTACTCCCACCTTCAGAGGTTAGGCAGGTGGCAGCCAGAGACAGGGCTTTTTCAGTGGTGGTACCTCACTTGTAGACTGCCCTTCCTCTTGAGGTTTCCCTGGCACCTACATTGTTTTTCCCCTCAGGTGCCAGGCCAAAATGTTTTTGTTCCCCCAGGTTTTTAATTGAAGAGGTAATTTTTCACACAAGTTTAGTGTGGAAACTGTTTTGTGCTTTTTAAAAAGCTGCTCAGTTGTCTATTTTAATGGTTTATATTTTTATGCTGGGCTGGGTTAATAATGCTGGATTAAAAATATCTTTTAATGTTTTTTTATTATTTTTGTTTCATAAACTACCTCAGGCAAAATCCTGTAGAGGTGGCATAATTTTTTTTCTAAATAAATAAAAGTTCAACTCTGAGCCACCTCATGCTGTTGTGTTAAAGACAGAAATTCTCATCTTTTGAAATCACTTGACAATTTCTCATTAGTATCTTGGGATCAGGAATTTACCCTAACTAATTCAGTACTTAAGATCACTGGATGTTTTATAAGATTAAATTGCGCTTTTAAGTATTCTTAGAATAAACATGACTCCAATTCCCTCATATTCTTTTCCCACACCAAGCAGTGTCTTGTTCATATGTGTTTAAAGACTTGTTGGGCTGTAGATTATTGTACTTTCTTAAGCCAGGTAAACTGTCAGTTGAACTGGAATAATCCAGGACTTTAATCATGTATATTCATGCTGGTAAACATCAAGATCATCAGTTAATTCTACATTTTCAAGATTTCTTTTCATATCTATAAGCTACATCAGTACTGCTAATAATGTTTCCTGATCTGTAACCTGATATCAAAACATAACACTACTGGACAAAACTACTTTGTGCATCTTCTTGTGTCCAAGATTCACAGCACGAATAAAGACAAGAAAAGGGGACAGTCATGAATGCATGTGCCTCATGCCATTCCTGACACTGAGCCAACCTCACATTTCAAAAATGATTGCAGTCAAATCCTCTGAGTGGAATTTTTACTCTGCTCATGCCATTCGACAAAAGATGATTTGACAAATATAATCCTGGCATTTCTAATTAGGGACTTGAAACATCAGCTCCACCTTGTTCTCTGATTTCCTTACCCTGCAGTTCCTATTGCCACAACATCTGTGTCCTAATGAACTTTGTGATGTTGTCGATGAGAAGGATAGTTTATTAATCAAGCTGATTCAAACCTTGGGTCCTCTTCTTCTCACACGAGTAAGGGAGGCAATTAGGACCATTTGGGATTTTTGTGTGATGTGGGCACCTGTTCACTAAGAACTGAAATGAGACCACTGCTCGTTTTGTATAGGCCACTATACAACACCAACAGATGGTGAGAATGTTCATTCATTCACTAGTACAAGGTCCTACAATAGAAGAGCTAACGTGAAATGAGCGCAAGGCAAGAAAAATACCAACTTGATTCCTCTTCACTCCTTCTCTTGGCAAAGTGCTCCATTAGGAAGCACAAACATCTTGTTATAAATACATTTCCCACCAGCAATTGTATTTCGTGATTTATTGGAAGAAATCCAATAAACCTATTTTCGTTAGATTTTTTTAAAAAACCAGTTTGACCCACATTATCAGAATTAACTTGATTTCATTAATTCAGTGAGTCTAGAGGCTTGGTTTGTTCCATTTCTTTTACCTGGATTTTCAAATAGATATTTTAGGAAATATATTTATTTATTTTAAATATATTACATCCCATCTTTTCTCCTTAGACTCAAGGCAACTAACAAAGCAACAAGTCACAAATGCACTAGAATAACCAAGCAGCAAGATAAAAACAGCTTAGCCAGATCTGGAAAAAAAACAAACCCTGTTCTTTGCCACCACAGCCGGAAGCCTTGAAGAAACAGGACAGAAATGTGATAAACTTTTCTTCATTTTCTTCAACTTTGATCATCATACATGAAAAAAAATTAGTCCAGGTACATACCACCTTCCACTGAAGCCATGGGTGACTTCTTATCTGCTGTCAGATATCGACCCGATAATTACCACTTCAGTAGAAAAATACTTAGCTATTATAATAGCATTTAAGCGTAAATAATTGCTGCTAAAATAAGGTCTGCATTTTAGTTTTGTTTTACATTTAAACAAGAGGGGACCCGCAACAAAATGTTGTTTAATGTGTTGTGGCCCTACCATAGTCTTCATTGCCAGCAGTCCCCGCAAGGAACTTGTGGGGAGGGGGCATTCCCCGACCTTTGTTTCCCTCTTCCCCCTTTATTGCCAAAGCTCCCTTCTCTGTCTTTCTGCACTTACCCCTTATCAACCATACTTCCCTCCCCTCCCCTTCTCCTCTCACCTCTTCTATCAGCTTTCTCCCTACCCCCTTCTCTAGCAATCCTTTCTTACCCCCTTTCTCCTCTCACCCCTTGTATGTCTCAACCCTCTTAGTCCTGTCCAGGGGTCCTTTCGTAAAAAAAGAGGTGCAGGAGCTCATTAGCATAACTTATTTGCATATGCCACACCCCCTGACGTCACCGGAAGTGTCAACAGGCCACACATCCCTGATGTCATCGGCAGTGTGTCAGAAGGCAAGAAGGAAGGAAGGGAGGGAGGGAGGGGGAAGGAAGGAAAGGAACAGGAAGGAAGGAAGGTAGGTAGGTAGGTAGGTGGGGGAGAGAGAGAGAAGAAAGAAAGGAAGGAGGGAGGAAGGGGGAAGGAAGGAAGAATGAAAGGAACAGTAAGGTAGGTAGGTAGGTGGGGGGGAGAGAGAGAGAAGGAAGGAAGGGACAGGAAAGTAGGTAGGTAGGTGGGGGAGAGAGAGAAGGAAGGAAGGAAGGAAGGAAGGGACAGGAAGGTAGGAACAGGAAGGTAGGTAGGTAGGTGGGGGAGAGAGAGAGAAGGAAGGAAGGAAGGAACAGGAAGGTAGGTAGGTGGGGGGGAGAGAGAGAGAAGAAAGGAAGGGAGAGAGGAAGGAAGGGACAGGAAGGTAGGTGGGGAGAGAGAGAGAGAAGGAAGGAAGGAAGGAAGGGGGGGGGGCGCTTCTCCCCCCTACTGGGGCCAGCGTTTCCCTTCCTCCCCCCTCTTGCTTGGGCCCCAGGGGCTTCACGCCTCTGGGGCCCGGCTTCTCCCTCCCTTGCGCCCCCCTGGGGACCGGGAGCAGTGAGTGGGGAAGGGAGGGAAGGAGGAGACTTCTCCGGGGGCGGCGGCGCTTGCCGCGGCCCCAGGAGCAGTGAGGGGGGGAGGAGGTGGCTGGTGCCGGGGCCGGCGGTGCTTGCCGCGGTCCCGGGAGTTTGAGGGCGGGTTGGGCTGGGGGAGGCTGGTGCCGGGGCCGGCGGCGCTCGCCGCGGCCCCGGGAGTTGGAGGGCGGGGGGAGGGTGGGAGGAGGCTGTTGCCATGGCCGGCGGCGCTCACCGCGGCCCCGGGAGTTGGAGGGCGGGGGGAGGCTGTTGCCGGGGCTGACGGTGCTCGCCGCGGCCCCGGGAGTTGGAGGGCGGGGGGAGGCTGATGCTATCTCCCACCCTCCTATTCACCTTCCCACTATGCAAGGAGTGGAAAAGCCCAGTCTACTAGCCTTACACAAAGCACAAGTTGCAGACATCACACTAAATTTATCCCTCCTAGTCCTTAGCAAGTTCCACTCTTGTACCTTCAAGGCTTCCCAAAAAGAACAAGCCACAGCTGTCTTGCCCCACCCAGCTCCTATCACATTTCCTTCCTAGTGAACAAACCCTATCTCCTGTTACGTCGCTCCTACACAGTGATCACACACCTCCTGCCCCACTTCCTGGTCGAAAGGACCACCTCCTCCATAAAGAGTTCCCTGTAAGTTAAGATGTTCAGGAGAGGCTTAGATACCAAATCTCCTATCTTCTTCAGTTAGGTTGGTGGAAACTCAAGGCTGGGCTTTCTCACTGGTGGCACCACCACAACGGTGAAGTTCTGCGACCTTAAAAAACAACTCTGTTTAACTGCTAGGTGAAAACTTGGTTATTTTTGTTTTGCCTTTAGACAAGCTATTCTTTGTTACGTTTCCATTATGATTGCAGCCGCAGTCTTTGCTGGTGGTTGTTCAGTCGCACAGTCAAGTCCAATTATTCACGACTCCATGGACCACATCACGCCAGGCCCTCCTGTCTTCTGCAGTTTGCCATCCCCTTCTTCTTTTACCTTCAATCTTTCCCATCATCAGGGTCTTCTCCAGTGAGTGCTCCCTTTTCATTTGGTGACCAAAATATTTGAGCTTCAGCATCTGTCCTTCCAGGGAACAGTCAGGATTGATTTCTTTTAGGATTGACTGATTTGATCTCCTTGCAGTCCAAGGGACTCTCAAGAGTCTTCTCCAGCACCATAATTCAGAAGCATCTATGCTTCAGCACTCGGCCTTCCTTATGGACCAACTCTCGCAGCCATACATTACTACTGGGAATACCATTGCTTTAACCATACGGAGTCTTTGACCATATGCAGTCTTAAGAACACTTTGGTAGTAAGCCTCACTGACTAAAACAGGGATTTATTTCTGCTTGGACCTGCTCAGAACTGCTTCCTAAGTCACTTTGTAGACTCCCACAGACCACTTTATTAAGGGCTATGCGGCCGTTAATACACATCTTAGAAAGTTTTTCATCTCACTCTAACAATTTCCATCTACCCTTTCGCTTATCATTTTACGTGCTGTTGGTTTTTCTCGACTTTAACACTTCTTGCTGCTTGTTTACGTTTTAACACGTGATTATTGGACCATGTTGTCTGTCAATTCCAAAGCGGGGGAGGGGGAAGGGGGGGAGGGATTTCATTCCTCTCAGCACAGCTTCGCTTTCCAAGAAATCGTAAAAGCAACCACCCAGGACCCCTTACCTCTTATTCAACTCCCCCCACCGCCAGTACCAAACAAGGAAGGCTACCAGATTCCTCTCCACCAGCTAAGCATGACCAGGATCACTTTCAAGATCGTCAGTTTTTCCTTTACTACCTAATAAAAGACCAGCCTCCTGACTTTCCACGCCTCACTCACAGGGGAATAATTCAGATTCCTACAGCCAAACCCCCTAGAATAGACACCCACACCCCAGTTGAGACTCCGCCCATTTGGGGCAATATCTCCGCAATGGGCCCACCCCACGCGACACCCCATCCCTTCCCGTACCCCAGGCGCTTCCCGACGGTGAAGCCCCACCCCCGTGCCAGAAGGCCCCGCTCTCCGGGGGAAGCCCCGTCCCTTCCCTCACCAGTTGCGCCGCATCCATTCCATGAGCGGCGCACTTCGGGGACCGCGGCCAGATCCGGCGGCGCGGTGGCGAACTGGTCAGGGAAGCTGCAGTTGAGGTCCTTGCCTCGAGCGTTCTCGTGCCCGCTGCCCGTCCCTGCCTGGCTCTTGCGGATGCCTGCACAGTCCCCTTCAGAGGCGCGCGCGAAGCCATCCGGGTTGAGGCTGGGCATGAGGTAGAGGTTGGTGCTGTTGAGGAGGCGGCGCAGGCGGGGGTCTCCCTGCAGCCAGCCGGACACCAGCTCGCGAGCCAGGCGGATGAGGAGGGCCTGGCCCAGCGTCTCATCGCCACCAGCTTCTCTTGAGGGCCCCGGGAGTTGGAGGGCGGGGAGGGCGGGAGGAGGCTTGTCCCGGGGCTGGCGGCCCTTGCCGTGGCCCCGGGAGTGTGAGTGGGGGGGAGGAGGGAAGGGGGTTCTCACCGGGTCGGCGGCGGCCTGCTGCTGCCGGGAGGAGTGAGTGGGGGGCGGGGCCTTGTTAAATCCCTGCCCCCCGCCCTCCTCTCTCCCGGAGCGGCGCTCCGGCGCGCCCCGGCCCCAACGGAGCCCTGGTCCTGCCCTTCTCAGACACTGTCCTCTTTCCCCCACCCCCACTCAGTCTGCCCCTCTCTTTCTCTCCCTTATTTCTCTACCCCTCCACACACAATCTCCCCATTCCTCTTTCTCTCCCCCTCCCTCAGACAATCCTCTCCTGTTCTTTTTCTTTCTCTCCCCCCCCAAACAGACAATCCCTTATTCTTTCTATGTCTCTCTCTCTCCCATCTTAGAGAACCCCACTTCTTTCTGTTTCTGGTGAAGGAGAGGGGCCAATGCAGGCTTTGCCTCCTCAGGCTTCAGCTGACCAGCTGACCAGTGGCAGGGCCAGCTTGGGCAGCAGCAGCAGAGGGTGGGCGGGCTGGCTCCCAGGGAGGCACCGCTGCTTCTTTGGCTCCCTTAGCCACCCCACTGCCTTCCCTTCCTGGGAGTGCCCAAACATGGTGGCTGAAGCCCTACCCTGCTGGGATGGGGCTGGCAGTGGGGTGCATGGTTATTGGTACATGGCTCTCTACTGTCTTTCCCCGGTGGTCCCAGCACAAGTGTGGAAGGTTCTTGCTGATGCAATCCTAGCAGCAGCGGGGACGGTTATTGCCATGGCGAATTCCTTCACAGCTCCAGCAGCTTTTCCCGTGCCACCAGTAAGTCCATTCTCTGCGCAGGAGCAGAGCAAGCAGTTTTACTTTTGGGGGCATTTAAGTATCTCTGGTATACTTTTTTTTAACATTTTGGATTTTTCAGAAAACTGAGGAATGCTCCAAGTTTGCTGAAAGATCTGTTTTCCCTCCATGTGCCCCAGATCGTGGGGAATAAGTAGCTGCACGCACAGGGGATACCTGGCTATTAGTATATAGATGTTTATATTGCTTATAATTTTAACTGGATTTGAAATGTAGTTTCAAGCTCTCGCTTTGGGATTTTATATGTATGTTGTGGTTGTGCTTGAGACCATTGGTCATATGAGCTGAAATAAACTACTTAGATATCATTTGTGTCTGAGCATGGCATGTGCTGAACATGAAATATCACTGTATCACTGTAGGTGGAAGCCATGTTTAAACATGATGCTGGCAATATAACAAGGCCAGTATCTCATTTATTTTAAAGTACCTTAGCTACGTATGCTTTGTAAACCCAACAGGGATTTCCAGCCCAGCAGCCATCACACCAGAATGCTAAGACTGCCTACAAAGGAACTGAGGGTCCAATTCAACTGCGAAACTGGCCATATGGAAAATTGCCTGAGAAAGTTGTGTGTATGTGTGTTTAAATTTCCAGCTTTGCATTTAAATCACGCCTGAAAAGATTTTTATTACAGCAAATGGACAAGTTAAGGCAATGGTAGTATATTACTGTTAGAACCTGTGATGTGGGCTGTTCTTTGTTGGAATGTAGACATTTCCTGTTCTTACTTCTGCTGACCATAAATGCTTCTAGACATTTCACAGATGCAGGAATGTTCTGATGCTGCCCTCATTGCCCTGTGCCTCTGGGCAAACCCTAATCTTATTCCCAGCTAATGCCTTTGCCACATTTGATTTCTACAGGCAGCCATCCCGCAGGACTGTCTGCTTTCTGAAAATTCCCTGTTGGCTTCTCCCTCAGAATCCAACCAAGGTTTCATTTTTTAAATCCTAATCTTGTTCTCAGTTGAGCTCAGTTATTACTTGGGTGGTTGCATTCCCAGGAGATCTCCTGCAACCTTTTATGCCCTCTCTAAGGGATAGCCCTGCTAAATTTTCATATGTCTTCCATTGATATCTTTTCTACCCCAGCTGACTGCTTAAAGTTACCTCTGTGTTTCTGCCTCTGCTACAGCAAACTTCAGTACTCTTTGGTCCTAATTCCAGGATATGGTTGGAAGGCACGAGGTATAGCAACCTTGCTGAAATAAAGCGGAAGTAGACTGAGTCAATGTCTACATGGGAAGCTGGGAAACTTGCACTCCATGAGATGGAAGAAAGGCAAAATGTAAATAAATAATAATTCACCCATAGCTTTACCTTTACTCCATAGAATAACAACATCTTTTAAACTGATGACTGTATCTGCTGTGTAACTGGATTATTGCTATGTTCTGATTGCATTGGTTTAAATTGTTTTAATCTTTGTATGTAACTTCTATTGTAAATCACCATGAGGACCAACTGGTGGCAAAGTAAGATATACATTTTTCAAATAAATTAATTTTTAAAAATCCTCTCAGCTCTTCTTGCATCTTTTTTTGGAGAAGTTCTGAGACAATGAGCATAAAGTGTCAACAGAAAACAAAGACTGTGAAACTCAGTTTTACTAACTCAGTCTTGGATTGCTTTACTGGATAGTGTCATACAATTGCTGGCATGCTGGAGCTGTAGTAACAAAAGCAAAAGAGCCCCAGATGTGCCCATTAACAGTATGCTGTACACATGTGCAATATACTTCTGTTCTAGCTTTTTCACATGTTAATATCTGCTGCCAAACAGAAGGTTGGCTCTGTCTCATTTGTCTCCATTAGTTTAGGTACTGTAATAGTGTTTGTTAGCTTTTTCTTCCAAGAGTCAATGGAACTACAATAAAAATGGATAGTGAGAAGCTGGTAAAACGATGCCTTGCATTTTCTTTGTAACATTTTTGTTCGAGATCTTGTAACCTATCTGAACTTTAATCTCTTTCCAGATTAATCTGCAACCCCACTGGATTCTCTGCCCAATGATGTCATTTGTTTTCCTGTAAACAAGAGCACAGAAGCTTAATGTGTATGAGTTCTTCTCTTTTTTGCACTGAACACCTATTTCTGACAAAGAAACTTCTGTGGTGCAAATATTTTCAGAACATGTCTGTCATGCTGCATAATCTAGTCCAGGAGCTATGTGCAATGTATGTGTCTGTAGTTCCACAGTCATATAGCTGGCAATCATGGTGATCTTTACTAATTACACTAATCCGGGGGGGGGGGTGGAATGTTGAATTCAGCCTTCCCTGATTTTTCTAGAAGAGAGCACTATTGTCACTGCCACCACTCCTCCAAGTTCTAAGAACATGCTTTATCAGAAGGATAGCGTTCATTTGCATGGAGGTGCACTTAGAAGCATATGCATAGTCCTGTTTGGACTGGAGTGCAATCCCCCCCCCCCGGATAACATTTTGTCATGGGACAAGCATTTATCATATAACACTCATCATGTAGCAACGCAAGATAGCCAATACTGATGTTAAATAATGTCTTTCTTTTGATATCACTGCAATTTTCCCTAGAACAGATACCCAACTCTTGTGAAACTCCCAGATGAATCTTGAAATTTTATTTGCACTCCCCAAACCACCAAATCCAAAGAAGTCTGCAGCATATCCAGTGCTCTGTTTTATGCAGGGCTATTTTGGGGCAGGAATGCATAGGAACGGAGTTCCGGCTGGCTCCTGAGTTGGCCACACCCAGCAGGAACTTATTAGCATAATAGGCCACACCCAACAGCAGAAACTCATTAGGATTAGCTACATTAGGGGTATGTGGCCTAACATGCAAATTAATTCCTGCTACAAAAAAAGCCCTGGGTTTTGGCAACAAACAAGGTAAACAGAATAAGTAGCAAAAGGTGGGTGTGGCTGGATGACCACTCTTCTGGTAACATGGGGGTGTGGCCTAATGTGCTAATAAGCTGTGCTGTCAGTGGTGTAGCCTATATGCTAATGAGTTTCTGCTGTTGGGTGTGGCCTATTATGCTAATGAGTTCCTGCTGGGCTTTTTCTACAAAAAAAGCCCTGGTTTTATGACTTCTTGAGCTGCATATTCTAGTCCTGAAACAGATCCCTTTCCCTTGTTTTTGTACTCACCACCCAGCCTGAGCTCGGGGGGGAACTCAGAATTTTAGTTAACCCTACTAAAAAGTTACACTGACTATACTTACAGTGTTCTTATATGAACCAATGGGGCTATCTACAAACTTTTGTCTAGTTTTTGGCTGCAATCCTGTGCATTTTTTATTTGGGAGCAATCCTGTTGAATCCACATAAGATTTTGTTTATAGTGTCTATCACTGAGAAAGTATTATCACTATAATGTTAAGACTCAGAAAACGTATAATGGAAAACATATTTTTCCATTTCTCTCTTTATTAAGGAAGTGAAAAGAAATTGTTTCCTTATCTTTGATATTTGTAGTCCAGCCACACCATTGTAATACATAATATCCTTATATTAGTTTGGCTTCTTGCAAGGCTGGAAAATCTGGCTTTATGAGGATAACTTCTATTTTACTCCTCCTTCTGAGGGTTCCTTCTCATGTTATATTTTTAGACAGTCTTTGTAATTTGAAATATAAAATGTGTACCACTGGTAGCCTTTTAAATATTTTAGTAGATTTATTATCTGGCTTTCAATATATTACATTACTGTTAAGCCATTACATTTAGGTAAGGATACCCCTCACCATACTTCAATGATGGTATCTTTATAAAGACTCCAAAGGAAAGGGAACATTCTCCTAATTCTAATCTATAATACACAAAGGTTACAAGTAATTGCTAAAAGTTTGGGAGTGTAAAATATTTTCTGTTACTGAAGACAAATGTTACCAAACTTTATGAACACACTGTTGTGACTCTAGTTCTAGTCTCTGATTAGAGTTCTCCCCACTAAGGACAAAACTGTCATCAACTTTTTTTCCCCACCTGAACAAGAGTTGCCTTGTTGGAGCTGATTGTGCAGAAAGGCAGAATATAAATTGTATAAATAAATGAATTTACTTATGAAGACAATTTCATGGCTTCAGAGGAAGCTACACATCTAGAGGCAGTGTGTGTGTGTGTGTGTATTAGAACAGCAGATACTAGGAATGAATAGGAGAGACATCCTGCATGCCAGATAGCACTTTTGCTGCTTCCTCCTGGGCTTCCTCCTCTAGCTGGTGAAAGGTAACAAGATATTCCATATCTAGATATGGGGAGAGGTGGTGCTCCAATAAGCAAGAGGAAGTGGTGTAGCCTCCTCTCAGTCATACCTCAGCCAGAAAGGGAGGAAGTGGAAGTGACGTGGAGCCAGTAGGAAGGGTCCAGATTAACAAGCGGTGTGCAATTCAGTCACAAAAGAAAACAGGTGAAACAAAATGGCTTTGAATGACAACTTGCAACAAGAAACAAACAAAAGGCATATGTATGCATCCCTACATGTTTGTTTTTGAACCACCCATGACTCATGGCATATGGCAAGGAAATGGCACTTGGGCCACACAAAATAAACAGGTATCTGCATGAACAATGTCATGTATGCTACCCTTAAAGAAGCCCACATTCATACAAATAGTACCTTTTTAAGAGCACTTCCTGACTTCAAGTCCAGCAATGTTTCTGTGCATTCCCGGTGCAGTTGTATGGAACTGTCTCATGTCTAAACCATTTCTGTGTCTTTAATACTTGTATGAAAGTGGTGAAAAGGGGTCATATGCTCAGTGAGTTAAAATATCACTTACATTCTTCCACCCACATAACTCTTATAAACTATTCAGTTCTACCAACGCCACCCAAATGAAGACATGGCATAACATCAAATGGGTTAAACTGCTGAGTGGCTGATTTGCATTATCAACAGATTTCTCTCTAGCAGTCCAGGCAGGCTGCAACCACGGCAGCACATTAACTGCCAGCATTTGGCCAACACTACCTTGTCTCCAAACTTGGCCAGCATTATTACCAGCCTTGTTTATCCTAGCCTATATATTAACTGAACCTATTCAGTGTGAAGTGTCTTCCCCCTCCCACAATGTGCTGCTCTTGTGAACAATGAGAAGTTTTAGGTATGGTCCCTTGTTAGATGGAAATGCCTACGTGGGAAGAGCAGCATAACTGTTCACAAGTTTCTCTTTGAAGTCCTCCCATTTTCCTGTGCATCAGCTCAGTCAGTGATGCCTCATGCTACCCTTGAGTTAGAGGGGCTGGTGCAATCTTGTCCATAATTTAAGCAGAGCCTTGAATAAACTTACAGAAGCTAAATTTAGCCACAGCATTTCCTGCATGAGAATAACAGATAAAACATCTAAGGCACATGAAAAATCCATTTGGATGGTATACACAGAGAGAGAGATAACCACTTCATCCATCAATTATTGATATGACACTGTAAATTATTCCACTACTAATTTTCATTCCAGTTATTGTGTGTGACAACAGTGATGTAGTCACAGGAAGTAGGTGCAGCTATTTCCCATTACCATTTTGGTTTTTTATCCATAAAATTAACCTATTTTTAATGACATAAAAGAGAAATGTTCATAAATAGCAATTCTATGTAAACTGTGGCAGTCCATGATACAAAGATACCTACCATCTCAAGGAATGAATTAATTCACTGTGTTTACTAAATGCAGGAAAATGTGCCAGTTGGGTTTTTTAAAAAGAGAAGTTGTGAGCAGGGGCTGAAAGTGCCACTTATATTAGCTACCAGCAGATGGAGATCCAGGGTTGCCAACCTCCAGGTGAGGCCTGGAGACACCCCAGAATTATAACTGATCTCCAGATGACAGTCCTCCTGGAACCCTGCAGCACCCTTATTCTGCAGTTTCCAACACTCTCCTCCAGGGAGGCTCAACACGGCCGGGGGGGGCACCCAGAAGGGAGCATCGGCAGCTTGACAGCCATTATGCCCTGCTGAGGTTACTTCCCTCCCCAAACCCTACCCTCCACAGACTCTACCCCCAAATCTTCAGGAATTTCTCACACCAAAGTTGGCAACCCTATGTGTGTATCTAAAAGTTCAACTGTGGCCCACAGTTCAAATTTGCTCTTATTAAAAATCAAAGGAAGCAGAATGACTGGAGGAAAATATATCAAACAAGTGGAGAAGAAATTATAGCAGGGAATACTTGCTTAGCAGGAAGAATGAGATTTTCTTTCCTTTGACCCATCTTTTCCTCAAGAGTTCACTTTCACACATGACTTCACACTGATAGCCTTGAGGATTTGTACCCATTTTTACAGCTTTCCGTTCTTCCCAAGTCCTAGTGAAACATCCTCTCACACTGCTAAACACAAGCACACAATTGCTCAGGCATGTTTCCCCCTTTGTACTTCACTTCCTTTGCTCATCAGCTTGGTCTACTGCTATCCTTGTGTATTTCCCTTCCCTTCCCCTTACCTATCTGTAGGCACTTCCTCCATGTGCTCCTCTGTCCTAAGCTATCTTCTCCTATCCCTGGCATACCCCCCTACTCAGTGTCCCCAGGATTCTTCACCAGCTGCCTCTCTGTTGTGTTTATCTTTGGCTTCTTTCACTCCCAAATATTTCTTCTCCAAAATTTGTTTCCAGAGCTTGGAGTTCCAAGCTTCCTAGTTTTGTTATCAAAAAGGAACCAATGCACTAGGAATCCTCCACTTTTGTTTAAAAAAATCTAATTATAGGTGTGCTCAGTCATTCAATTTGCCAGCTCTGTAGCTTGCTATCCTTGTGATGCCTAACAATTGTTTGAATACTGAATAGGCAGTTCTGCCTGTTTGAATACTGAATAGGCAGTAATACTGGATTAAGCCACAGCCAGAGCAATCAAAATTAGATTTATAGCAAATGTCATGCCTCTCCTTTCTCCCCACTGTTGACCCAAAGTGGCTTATGTGGTTCTCCTCTCCTCCATTTTATGCTAGCAACATCCCTGTGAGATTAGTCTGGCTGAGAGTGTAGCTGGCCCAAGATTAGCCAGCAATGGCAGAATGGAGATTTTACCCTGGATCTCCTTGATCCTAGTCCAGCATTCTAACCACTACACCACATTGGCTCTGGTAGCTCAGGGAGGTTCTTGAAATCCCCCTTCTTTTATGAAGGAGGGGATTAATTTTCACCCTTCATGTCTGTTATGCCTTACAGACTGAAGTGGCTCACATCATTCTCCTATCCTCTATTGAATCCTCACTACAACAACCCTGTGAAATACGTTAGGCTATGAGGGTGTGATTGACCCAAGGTCACCCAGCAAGTTTTCATGGCAGTCTGGGGATTTGAACTGGGATCCTAGTCAGACACTCTACCACTACATAGTACAGTTTTTGATAGGTCAGGGAAATTGTTAAAGCTCTGTTGTTTTGAAACAGATGATGGGGTATTTTCCTACCTTCCCTTTAATTTCTATTGCAAATACTGTATGGATGCTTGGGAAATAAACTATCCCAGGATGTTTTAAGTCCCTTCAATTCAATTTTTGGTACATCAGTTTTTGGCATTGCAAGTCCCATCATCATCTTGAAGCTGGTGGCCAATTTAAGGCTGAGGACAGACTCGTGTTCTGCTGCGCCTCCACGGCGTGGCAGAACAAGGCGAGGGGAATTGCTCCCACCGCATGGCATTCGCACGCTGCTGCAAGGAAGCCACCGACAGCATCCAGACTGTGGGCAGCTTCCGCTGGCAGCATGCGACCACTGTGCGGCTCCCCCGGCTGGCACACATTCACACCCGCCAGAAGCGGTTGGAACGCGCGCGCAGCAGCCAGGACACCATTTTTAAGTGGTGCCCGGCTGCTGCGGGAGGAGCGTGGTGCCGGACGCATTGCGTCTGGCCCGCTTCCTCCAGGCAGATGTGGCAGTCTGGACTGCCACTCTGCCTCCGATTTTAAAGCGGAGGCAGAGCGGGCCAGACTGCCAGTCTGTCCTCAGCCTAAGGATGCCTAGCTTAGCTTCTGAAGAGTTATGCCTGCTACAAATAAAGAACCTTAGCTTCCACTGCAAATTCCAAGCCAGGATGTTCAGATAACCTTCAGTTTTGACACTACAGATTCCATGATTACCCTGAAGCTGGTGACCAATTTTCAAATGCCTAGCTTTATTTTCTGGTGAATTATGCCTGCCACAGACAAACTCAGCTTCCATTGCAAATCAGATAATGGGGCTTCTGGAGAGAACCTGGGTCAGGATGTACCAATTCCCTTTATTTTTAACACTACAGCTCCCATCATCATCCTGAACTCAGTGGCTGGTTTTGAAATGCCTAGCTTTATTTTCTGATGTCATGCCGGCCAGAGGCAACCATAGCTTCCAATGCAAACAGTAGAAGGGTAGAGGTTTCTGGAGATTATGTAGGCCAGGATCTTTCCATTCCCTTCGTATTTGGCATTGCAACTCCCATGATCATCCTGACATTGGTGGCCAGTTTTTACACTCTTAGCTTCATTTTCTGCTGAGCTATGTCTGCCACAGATGGATGGATGGATGGAGAGATGGACAGGTCCCTGAAGATGAGGGATTTCTGTATTATCAGAAGACTCAGCTATAACATTTATAAGGGTCCTTCTGGCAACCATTTATGGAGGACTAAAGTAAGGAATAGAGGAGTTTTTCTCAAATGGAGGTCTACAAACCACTGGGGCAGACTCCTGGAGGTCTACATTTCATGTCCTATCCTCTCCTCAAAATAAGGGTTGACTATCTCACCAGATGGGATGGGCACAAACTGGTGCATGAAGCAAAATTTGTGCTGAATTTGGGGCGGTCTAGGAAGCAATGTTTGGCAAAGCATGTGCTCCATGGACATTTCTCAAACTTTGGGAAGGTCTGGGAAATGAAAACGTCTCCTGGAAAATCCAGCATTGATGCCAGGAAAAGACCCAGGCAACGGTGGGGGTGGAATTATCTCCAGGCTTGGAAACACCAATTGAGGCCCTCCAAAGCTTAACAGGCACTGCTGGCTGCCAATTAGAGAGCTCCCATTCAGCTCTATGGGATCTGAAAACTATATAGGGAGTAGGCACAGCCCTGTGTTGGGAGTTTGCAGCAAGCAGGAGAGGATCAATATTGTATTTGCAAATTTTCAATTAGTAGCACATGAAAGTTGATCAAATTCAGCTTTGCTGGGCAGGAGATGGGAGGGGGCTGCTTTGCTCTTAGCTCTCTGTGTGCTGCAGCACCTAGACTTTCTGCTCATGTTGAGCAGTGGGGCTTCACTAGAGAGTTCCTCTGAAGAGGACCTGGATTTCTATACCCCCTCCTTTTGTCAATCAACTTTCTGGGCTGTGTTTGCTGGGCAGGGGCTCTGTGTGCAATGCCTAGCCTGGGGCTTTGCTTTGCTTCTGCTGTGGCCAGTTTCTGTTACTTCTGGCTCTCTCTTTTCTTGGGGCTTTGGCTGTTTGTGGGTCAGGGCTCTGATTCCACAGCTGCTCCACTCATGTTGGGTGGGCAGGTGGTAACTCAGACCCCCTAAGCCCAGGTAGAGGAGAGTCAGTTGGAGATCCCATGCTGGGGGGGCATTCTGCCACATCATGAACTTTCCAGATCAGTTTGGTCCATGTAAGTCTGGTTTGGGGTTCGGCCCATGGGCCACCACAGACCCCGAGCTGAACCACCCTTTTTCAGTCCATGCCCATCCCTACTCACCAGAATGAGTAAGGACAGAACCCAGTTGCCTTTAGAGTGCTGCTTGCCACAGTAGATATCAGCAATGTTCAGGCAGAAATGTTCAGCTGCCATGGACTCCAACCTTTTGCAAGGGTCCCAGGTCTCACACAATGATTTTGACCTCCTGCAGCCATGCACTTCTTGTTATTTGCATCATGAAAAGAGCTGGAGCCAGCCAAGGAATACATGTCTGCCTCTTACCAGGACAAATAGTAGGCATGGGTGGAGAGGAGGAAGAAGAGACAAGTAGCATTTAACCCTCTTCTCTTCCAACTTTGATGCGAAGGAGCTATCTGGCATATGGTGGGCATCAACAAGGGAAAAAGGAAGGTCTTGGGGGAGATCCTGAAATCTTTTCAATCAAAATGTGGGTCTTCATGGTGCTAAATTTGATAACGAGTGTAGGATATCAGACCCTTTCCCTAGAATCATGGTGGGGGAAAGTGGGCTAAAGTGAGATTCAGCCAACTTCTTTTTCTAAAGCAATCACAAGGCTACTTCACAGAAAGCCTGATCAACCAATCTCTGCTCCAAAAGACACATCATTGGGCTCAGTGAGAGAGATAAGTCATTGAGGGCAGATTAAGTTCAGAGAAGCAATGCTATTCTGTGTGGAGAATGTGAACTCTGTTTAGACAATCAGACATGGAAGAGAGACTGAGAAGAATTGCTGCATTAGAGAAATGTCAACGAAGTGGACTGGTAGCATACTCTAAAACAGAAACTCTCTAATTGGACAAATTTGTTCTTAAAATACATAACTTTAAATTTACTGTAGTTGTAACAGATGCTTCTAAGATCAGTCTACCACCTAGTTCACATGGCTTCTTTCCCTGACTCTTTCCTCTTTTGGTTATGAGATTGCTATAGTAACTATACTGCAGTGAGAAAACTCCGCAGTTCAAATAATAACTAGCTCACCAATTGTTTATCTATGGCATCAGCAAATGCTGGGTGGAGAGGATGATATTTAATCAAGCGTTCCAAATCGGCTCACTGATTTGCACATGCATGACCTTGTACTGATGTCTGGGAATATTAATACTGGTACAGGAGAAGGCTGCACATTGCCTGGGCTCATACTTGATGCTCCCTTTACTTTTGTGCATATCATGCATCACCTTGCTCCTTGCTCCTAGTTCCATATTTGCCAGCATTTGGAAGTGGAAGGGATGGCAGGAACAGTTCTGGCAGTGTTTCCATTCACAAAATGTCCAAGTCAGTTTCGAGGAAGGAAAGGGTTAAAGCAACTGACTTTTCCATCAAGAGAAAGGAAAGGGTTAAAGCAACTGACTTTTGAGTGTGTGGCAACTGCAGCTATTGGAATGAGCTGTGCAGTTGGATGGGTGAAGGTGCAAACAAGTTTGAAAGACATCTTGTTTTAAATTAAAAAATATAGTAATTAAGTAATGATTTGTGGTCAAGGGGGAATCAAATGATAATGCAAGTTAGTATTATGGGCAGGGCAGATTTGCATCACAAGCCTGTTCTTTTTAAACTTCACAGCATCACTGTGAGAATTCTTGTTGTTACTTCCCACCTTACCTTAACCTGACTTCTCACATTGATTACTCTATTGACAGACGTTGCTTTCACACCATTAAAACAGCAGTCAGGGTATTTGTCCCCCAACAGGGCCCAGCTGCCTGCCCACCTTGCAAGTAACAAAAAGAGGTAAACAGCAGCAATTCCAGTGCTGATCAGTATTTTCATCTTGCCCTCCTCTTCATGCTTTGGATAGGACATATATCATTTTTCTTTTAAAGTATGCAAGTAATTATTCTTTGTCATGATAAATTAAAAGATCTACCTATTAAAGGTTGAAAAACTGCTCAGAGAATGATATCACATGGGCCAGCTAATCAGTGCAATGCAAAGCCAGAGGGATCAGATCATGGTTCCATGGCAGAACACCTGATTTGCCTACAGAAGGTTCCAAGTTCAATCCTTAGCACCTCCATCAGGTAGTAAGTGATATGAACAGACTCTCTCAGATCCTGGACAGCCATTACCAGTCAGAGTAGACAGTACTCATCTTGTTACACCAAAGATCTGAATCTGTAGCTCTGTTTACAAGTTACAATGCATGCCTGTACAATCTATGTACTGTGTATACCTGATTATTCTGTATACACATGCTAAGAAATTCTTATGTTGCATTCAACACACGTACACCTGAACTTATGATTTAAAAAATACATTTATCCAGGTACTGGTCCCCAGTTTCATCTGTAAAGTGAACGTAAGTTGGCTTTTTCTTACAAACAGATTTATGCAGATACAGACAGTATATATGTATGTTCAATGTGACGTTGACAGGAGTAGCATGAAGCAGCTTCATGTGTTCATCTTC